>SNQN01002601.1:16093-46054 GCA_008642245.1 Bassia scoparia | reverse complement strand
AACCGTAATTCGCTGGATGATGCAAGGAGTTCCTATGCACAATCTCACATCTAAAGGTGTCAATGCCTCGACCAACCTTAGCTTGAAATTTAATGCAAAAATAGCCATGAGGGTCTGATTTCGCCAAATAAAGTTTGGTTAATGGCCTTGTTTCTTGCAAAAAAGTAAAAATAAAATGCGCTATAAGATTGTTTCTCTCAATATAATACAATGAAGTAAAAAATGGAGATGGGTTACAAAATGATCATCAAGTCATAACAATGACATATTCAGAGTATCAGACTAATAATTCTCAGTCTATAAACTATGATTTACCTACCAATTTTTAAAAAGATACTCTTTAAAATAATATGGGTATCTCCTGGTTCAAAAATTCCTAGATTAGTGAAGAGACAAAAGATACACGCAAATAAAATATGAACCCAAAAAAAGGAGTATTCATAAATCATAATTATTCAATCAAGCAGTGTTCGTTTAAGCTTATGTAGGAATGTTGTTGACAAGTGAGTTTAATGGTTTGTGTGGCTGAGATGASTGGTTCAACAAAGCGTAAGTCACGCAACTCACGCTGCTASTTCAAATGTTTAATCGCTGGCTTGCTGCTGTTTTTGTGAGCATTTTTCTTCCTCTGTTTTTCACTTCTATGTTTTTTTTACTGTTTACCGGGTTAACCCCGTCTTGCAAAGTAAGTGAGTGTTGTGTATGCGAAGTACTCTAACATATTTCTTGCAACTCTTAAGTTGTGTTAATATTGTAAATAAACTTAATTGTGTTTAGTTGTAAAGTAGAAGAGGAAAGTATATTAATTTGTGTGGTAAAATTGAAGGGAAAAGTTTTAACTGAATAAGACAAATTAGTGGAAGGATCACTTTAGTGTCTTTTTCCACATTTCATGTGATGTGGTACAAGGGAGGGGGGAAATTTTCAAGGTAAATTAGGAATGAAGTATAAGTGTTGTAAGAATTATGTTATGGACGAAAATATAAAAAGTTGCGAGAATTATGTTACGGAATGAGTAGTTGTTTAAATTGGGTTGTTGATTTTTATTAATACGTCTATAATTATTGATTTTTGCTAAAATTTCTATAATTATTGATTTTTGCTAATATTCCAGAGTGTTAACTTTGGTTTGTTTTCACTTCATCGAACCAACCATAAGTAAGTCACCATGAACTTGTTTGTGGCCAGTGTCTTTTTTGGCGTACACTTATGAGAAAATGTGACGAAATTTATTTTCTTTGTTTAAAAATCTAGCTTCTCTTTTAAAGTTGCAGACTCTTAGGTAATCAATAATTTTTTTAGAAGAGATACATAGAAAAAAGGGCCCGTGTAAGATGAAAGAAATAATTTCTGTTTCGAATTATTCGCAACACTTTCTATTTAAGAAAGTTTCAAATTACTTGATGTACTTCATTTTTGGACAAAACATTCTCTCTATCTCTCTCCTTTCACATGGGTCACCTTTTCTCTTTCTCTCTATCTCTTTCTTCTCTTTCACATGGGTTACCAAGAGTCCGTGTTTTTAGTATGTAGCGACTATTCTAAAACGGATGAAGTAATAAAAATTGACTAAAGAAAGAAAATGTAGCAAGTAATTTAAGAAAGAAAATGTAGCAAGTAATTTAAAACTTTCATAAATAAAAAACGCAACGAGTAAATCGAAACGAGAAAACATAGTTGACATTAACTTTGCTCACTAGAGAGATGCATAACAATTGTACACATACATGGCTGAAATCCATGTTATACTCTTCTGTTATTTGTCCCCTTCTTTAATTGGTGCATTTTTATACAACTTAAAACACAAAACATATAATAAAGCATGTCATAATYATATAATGTTAGATTCTATCAAAAATATAAAAATAAAATCTTATAACTTCATGACACACATGATCATACAACCTTTTTATTTTCACTCTAATAAAAACTTGTTAATGGAGTTTTGCTAATCAAACCATGGACTCTTTTTAGGCCTTTCAATGTTCTTAAGAGCTCTCCACACAGCACTGCTGCACTTGAACCCGGATCCGAAAGTTATCTGCCAAACCCTGTCGCCTTTCTTCATCTTTCTATTAGCTTCCAAATAAGCTAACTCATACCAAACACTACTACTAGAGGTGTTACCAAATCTCTCCAATGTTCTCCTTGATGCTTCCATGTATTCCTTTGTGAGCTCTAAGTTCTTCTCGAATTCATCGAGCACTTTCTTGCTCGTAGCTATGATGCAAAAATGATCGAATGCTTGCTTGAAGTTTGGAATGTAAGGCTTAGTAGATGAGTTTTTGTTTAAGAGYAAAGTGGTGAAGAATTGAATCTGCTCAGTGAATGGCAAGACTAAGGGTCCAAGGGTGGTGATGTTAGCCTTAACGGCGTGCCCTCCAACTTCTAACACATCTTTGCTCACTGAGACCCCTAGCCTTCCTTCTTCGTCTTCTTTTAGATGTATGCTCTTAAAACTTTTATTGTCCGGTCCCTTRTGGGTTCGAACCACCTACACAAAAGCATAGGAAGGAGAAACAGGATAAAAGAATGACAACATATTGGTTCACCATCACTAGTATTGCTAAAGTTGCATCAATTTGAACAACAGGGTCATCAATATGTAACGAAAATGATTCATGGAATTGCGATGATGCAGTATCATCACTTGACAGARTGACAATTACATTTTGGAAAAAACGCGAGTATCCAATAGCAGGGTACTYGATTCCATTCAGRAAGTTAAAGATAGCAACACAACCTGTTAGCATCAATAGCTTCAGGTGACACTGACATACTGTCACATTCGTTAGCAATGTAATCCCTCAATCAACTCTAAGGTAAGAAATTAGTCTGGTCATGCACCCTAGTATCAGTATATGTACATGTACCACAATAATTTTATTGTGTTAAACAATTCATACAAGATTTTTGCATTTGTTTACTAATATGCATGAGTGTATGACAGTATGAGTGATTAAGGTTCACTTTCATTRATAAACAAGAATAATTATTCGACAACACCCGTAACAAGACTTTAGATCACAGAGAAATAGTCAGTATATAAGGAAATGATCACAGGAAACGAAAATGTGAGCATCAGATATCAGGTATGCAATCAATCAACATGTAATAGCTTGTCTTTCTTAGATTGCATATACAGTAACACATCACATTTTTGAAGGAGTTTTTGGATGAAGAAAAATGGATAAGTATGTGGATTTAGGTACCTGTTTCAACTCATACTTAGCCTTCCAACGATCAAGGCGGCGATTTGAGAGAAGCATAGCAGCACCTCCCATCCTAAGTAAGCAATTTGGGAACACCATGTCTAGATCTTTTCCTGTGTACCATAAATGGCTAACGATCTCAGTGCTTACTACAAGTGCATATGATCCGGGATAAACATTTAAAAGGTCTCGAGCCAAATCGATGGCCACAGTTCCAGCAGCACAACCCATGCCACCAAGATTGAAGCTCTGAACATTGTGTTTAATCTTGTAATGGTTAATAACCATGGCAGAAAGGGATGGTGTAGTATTAAGTGTACTACAGTTGACAATCAGAATAGATATGTCTTTTGGCTTAATTTTCGTAGCAGCTAAAAGATCATCAACAGCTCCAAATATTACCATTGCTGCTTCTTCTCTAGAATCCTTGAGATTTCTAATGAATCCGGGGTTGAATACTGTTTTAGGCAAATATGTCTCATCTCCGAGGCCAGAAATTTTCAGAACTCGGTCTTGGAASCCTAATGTTTTTTCATCAAAGTTGCCTGATTTTCTTGCTAAGTTGATGAATTCCTCCTTTGAAACCTGACATATAATAYAGTTGTCGTTTTAATGTTTAAAATCAATAAATGATATAGCTCAATAGTCATATATAGTAAGAAAGAAATTGGTACTATGTAATGTAAATTTTTCACAAAGAAATTTCACCTTAAGGTCCTTTGGTGGACTGTAACAAGCGAAATCAATCAAGTATGTTGATCTTGGAAGAACAAAATCGATATAGGTGTAAACAACCAAGTATGCAAGTCCAAGGAGTAGAATGGCGGTAGTATAATTGTACTGAAGGCCGAGGTCAAGGTCATCCCATATGACGAGTTTGCCTAGTTGAGCCCCAACCATTAGAGCCACTAACGGTGCAAAGACTATATAAAAGCCATGGCTGATTAAATGTTGGTAGCCAAGCTTGACATACTCAAGGTTCACAGAGTTAAGGAAGTTGGGTAAACCACGTCGAACCTTGATCGAAAAATTAACTGATCCTGTGTTGACTATGTCTGTGGAGAGGTTCTCCATGTTTGTTGACATGGTTGTAAATACAATTGAACAAAAGCTTGGAGGTGTAAATAAGATGATCTCCTATGAGAGTAGGTGGTTTGAAAGACTAATTATAATAAGATGGTCATAATTACATGATATATAATGGAATTGAGTGTATTTAGTTAGGGTCATGTTATATAAGATTTTGGGAAGAAAAGACGTTGAGGTTTTTAACAAACAACAAACAAGGGCTTTATATGCATGAAACCGCATGAGAGGCTGGTTTTTGTACCCATATTTAGAGCTACGTGTAGAATTTGTGATTGTTCTTGCAAACATATATTAAATGTACAATGTGTTTTATGTTCTATACAAAATTATATTCGTATTTCGAATCGGTATCCTTTGATCAGGTGATGTATACGAGTATTGCATGTATTTGCAACTTGCAAAGTATTTATATAATATATGGAAAACTTCGGAAAACATTTCTCCTACCATCCCCTATTCCTGTCTCTTATACACATCTAGATGTGTATAAGAGACAGGTACAATGTGTTTTATGTTCTATACAAAATTATATTCGTATTTCGAATCGGTATCCTTTGATCAGGTGATGTATACGAGTATTGCATGTATTTGCAACTTGCAAAGTATTTATATAATATATGGAAAACTTCGGAAAACATTTCTCCTACCATCCCCTATTCTTTGTTACATTTTTCAATTTGRGCTGTCCCTTTTTCTTTGTTACATTTCTTTKTTTCGTGCAAACTTCCATACAACAAATTACTCCCGGACTCYCACATCAAAAGCAATTTCTAAGGGCACAGCGGCTTGTCGGCACAATCCCTCCAAGCAAGAAGTGTCCATCAATATTGATGAAGTGAAATCCTGCAGAGTATACATTGTTGCTTTCAGAGTAACTGCTAGCAGTTTGTATATACATTTTTTTGTACTACTACGAGGAGTTTCCACCGCCTTTTGGAGTGTGAACTAATATCCCGTGAAAGTTTACATAGGTACCTATGAGCAACATTTCTCCCAGCTAAAGTTTTTCCGTTCCCAAGGCTCGAACCTGAGACCTTAGTTAAGGAGCTTCARGCCCTTAACCACTCAAGCTAACTCTAGTTGGTTATATACATTGTTGCTTTCRGAGTAACTGCTAGCAGCATGAATTACAAAAGTATTGTGTTAAATTTGGTTAAAAGATCGGTAAGATATTCATWTATTGTCCATGAAAATATTGAAACATCTGCTATTCTATACATTCATTAGACACTTGACATTCTTTCTTGCAACCCTAATTTTGAATATTCAGGGTTTCACGACTTCATTGACCTAAATTTTAACATCAAATTAGTCAATGAAACCATGAATTATTCAAGCTTTGGTTTACGTCGAAAAATGTCACCAAACAAGAAGAAAGATTAGTTACTCTATAAATAGTTATTCCGTATTATATTTCTTTCATTATGGAAAAGGCCAGTAACGTACATTTTTTCCCTGAAATTTGAAAGGGATAAAAATTAAGGGAAAAAAAAAGAGCAATTGAGCTGCTGAATGAGGAAGAAAAGAGCTAGACAAGGATTCGGAAGAAAAAATTTCATTCATTGCCGCTTTACAAAATTCGTATAAACAAACTAGTCTCTATAGCTGGTTCTGATATAAACTTTCCCATAACTATGGGGCTACATAAATCAATTAATCTTAGGCTTTGCTCGCTTTGGCTTTAGAACCAACCAAAGGATAAAGATGACAACCAAGAAAGCTGGAATAGTTGTTATGTCAAACACCACTTCTACTTCCCTCTCTCTTGTGCAGTGTATCGGATGAAGGAGAGCTACAGTTGTGTTCACTTTTTCCGCAAAACTACAAGAATGAAAGTAAATTTATCAGAGCTCTTGCCAACACTTACAAAAAACACATGAACAGCATTGTATCATTGATTCTGAGTTTCTGATAGACTTTGGAACAAGCATTTAACATCTCCTAAATGCCATGAATTCAATAAAAGTCAGAGTATGCTATTTTACTTCTAACTTAATGGTATGTCATACCCTTTAGATGCATCTTCTAGTGTGTACAAGAGCCTTAAAGCATCGGTATAACGCAAGTCTCCAGTAACAGTGGCAATCTGAAAGAATATACGGTCAGCACAGGCTTCAAATATCAAGCCAAAGTTGATGAAAACAAAGATAATTTCAGCAACTCACTCTTTTCCACAAGCCAACAACAAACTTATACTTATTCACTAGCTCCCGTTCCTGTGACTTAAAAAGCTTGAATGATTTTGGACCTGATTGCAGTTAAGAAAAGAATTTACAAATTCAACCTTCAACAAAGAAGCATATGTCACAGTTGCCATTTGCCAAGTCACTCAAAGAGTTGCATATCCGATTCTCTCTGGAGTATTAATCAAGCCAAGAAGTATTTTCTAAATAGCAGAAATTCAGAAATCTAACCCCAAAGATAATAATATAATTTATAAGGGAAAATACRAATATCTGCCTATCACAAAGTAAAAGATCATAAAACATACAGTCCAGTGATCCTACATAATTGCTGCTAGGGTTCAGGAGAAACCAACCACAGAGATTTGCATAGCCTGAATCAAATCAATAGGAAATTCAAACTACTGGCAATGCTTCAAATGCCATAAAATACTACTAAGGTCAAGCCACTCTAAGTGACTGGATGAATTTGAAGAATGGTTCTACTTTGGACTTCCCCAGGTGTAATACTACACAGTAACGTGGGATGTTACTTTAGAAACTAGAAAGGGAAAGTAAACAGTCTAGGAATCAGAATCTAACCTCTCGTCTACCTCTGTCAGTCACAGTTCACTTTAAAGTGAGCACAGTTGTAATTAGTTGGTGGTTTTATACTCTCGTGAGTTTCTGTGATCACAAGGTCCATCTTTTCTAGGTTTGCATTCTCCTCAGAGGAAAGTGAGTTCCGAAGGGTCCTATGATCGATCAATCTTGGGGGACATTTGTCAAGTGCAAGTGTGAGTAGCTAGCCTCACATCGAAAGATGAAGCAAAGAGCTTCCAACATATAACCTAAGGCCTATTGAGATGGAAACTCACTTGAGCTCTTGTTCATGAACATGTCTCCTTTGTCTCTCGTTCATGAACCTCTATGGCTCTATCCTTTGTTTCTCTCCAATTTGTTATATCAGTTCCTGGATYTCAAATGACCTATTAAAATGGTAAGGTAGTTTCTAGGACAGGAATCAATATATTCTATGTCAATACCTAGCAACCATGCTGCTACACAGGGCTCACCACTTAACCCTCAATAAAAGTTACATCAGGTCTATATTGATTTTCATCATTAAAATAGTCGGTCAAATTAACTCTTCTTCTGTTAAGGACAGCAGCGCTCCTTCAAAAAAATTAGTAGAAGGTATGATACTCTACATCATTCAACTCACGGGCAACACATCAGTTTTAGGACCTTTTTCATCAAGGAAAAGCTCTGGCAGCAAGAAATCACAAACTATAATTCTATAAAAGGTACGGTTTTTTTTTTTTTTTTTTTTTTTTTGATGAGTATAAAAGATTAAAAGGTATAATGGTATATAGTGAATCAAAGGAAATGTGGCATGAGATGACTTGAAACTCTTCTTCCTGAGTAACATCTCATAATAAGGAAAAAAGCAGACTGCTGCAGAAACTAGAAGCAAGTATAAGGTCTACCTTAATTTTATTTCATTTGAAAAAATAAATAAAAAGATAATATGGATTTACTGCAGCCAGGAGGAATCTCATATGGACACATAAAGCATACATATAACAAGCAATTGCATGCTTAGAAGMACCTAGCTCCTAATTGTTTTGCAACCAAATTCACAGAACATTCTTCATTGAGAGCCCAAAAAAGTGAGATGAAAAATTAACAGTAATAAGCAAGGATACTTGTCTGCTCAAAGGWCAGGCGATGAATAGCTGAGTTCACAAGCTGGATAGATTCTTCCAGACTCGTGATAATATAGCTCCTGGCTATGGTATCTGAGTGAAACTGAGAAATTCTTGAGCCTTGAGAGGTGATTGAGAAGGGGTTGCAGCCTACAGACCATGTCCAATCCTATGCACAAGTAATATAGCTTAATGAGCAGAACAATGGAAAAAAAATCTACAACAGTGATTGAAATCTAATCTGTCATCCAGAATAAATCATCCAAGGCACAATAACTCATAATATAATTGTGATTGACGCCCATTCACGAAGCAAGAACATTTGGGAGCAGCAAAACGTAACTAAACAAACATATCTAAAATCTCTACCACTTGACATCCTTTTCTCAAAAGGTGCCCTTAAATTATAGGAAAAATAGTTAAAAATAAGCCAAAACTTGTTCAGTTGACCAACATAAGTCAATCTTATGATCAATTAAGAAAAAAGTTTTTGGGGTACATAGCCTACAAAGAAAATTCTTATAGATTTTTCTATTCCTGAATATTTTACTAGMATGATGTTTTATCTTTTCATCATCACCACTCACCCCCACCTCCCCATCCATCAGGTTCGCCCACCTACTGAAACCAACCCATCCACCCACCCAGAAAACGCCCTACCAAATCCAAAAATCAACYCTAGACCGGCACAAAATTTAGCACTAATGAATGGTTGCCACATCAACATTGTTGCCAACCACAACAAACCACAACAAAGATCCCCTATTACCACAATCTTCACATTCATCACTTCCACCCCCACTGTGTTGCACGACGATTGCCACAACCACCACAACAAAGCTCTCTCCGCCACACTATCGGCATTGAGCTCGACGTTTGGCAAGATAATCATTCAAAAAGAAGAGTCTGGGCATGTTTGAATGTTGTGGGAAATGGAAAAAATTGACGCAGGTAATGAGGTAGTTGTGAGTGAGTTTGTGGCAGAGAAAGACAAGAGTAGTTTACTGGTTTATAATAGAAAATTTTGGTAAATTTAACAAACGAAATAAGTACACTAAACAAAATCAAGTTTTATTATAATTTAAAAGCCAGACCAATCTGATAACAAGTGTCACACTAAACTTATCGTTAAGGCAAACATTTGCAGGCAGCCACTATATCATAGTTTAACTTTACGGTAAAATAGAAGCTTAAAGTAATCTATATAATATTCATACAAACAAATAATCTAAAGAAAATGTCCTTAACAGTAACACCACAATAGAACTAGCACCCACCATACCTCAATTGCAGTCTCATGGGCATGACTGTATGCAAGATGAAGAGGAAGCAAACCAGCAAGATGTTCAGACACAGCAGCAACTGCAGCTTTTATGGGGTTCCTAAGACAATAAGGGTCAAAGAATATATAAAGTGACTAATAACACCAAATAGAAGGATGGGTGTATGATCCATGTATTAAGACTTCATAAAACTCCTCTCCCAAATTCGATGTCATCACATTAGAATATGACTGAAGCAACAAGTCACATGATAGTAGAAATTACTCCCTCCGTAACATAAAACTTGCAACACTTTCTATATTTGGGTGTAACTAAAAACTTGCAACAATGGTACAATATTCCTCCTTTGGCAAATTATTAATGACAAAATTATAATATTTTTGGGACCACTTTTGTTAATTGCTTTGTCWTTTCCTTGTCATAKTATTTCCCACCTTTTATTTTTGGGACCACTTTACTAATTCACTACCTAACTCACTATTAGCTTATTTTGCATTAGGAGGAGTGCTAATACAACTGTTGCATTTATTCCGTTACGGAAGGAGTAGAAAATATAGAAATGAAAACTGAAATAGATCAAGAAAGACGATGAACATTTTGTGACACCATAACCACTTCTGACTTGTGTGTTTGCAGCGCAAATATGTGTATTGTAGCATACTCTCTCCGTTTTTTTTAGATGTTCCTTACGCATTTGGCATAGCGTTTAAGAGTTGATTGAGTTAGATAAAATTGTTGAGTAAGTTAGAAAAAATAGTTGAATAAGTTAGGTAAAAGAATAAATGTGTGAATGAATTGGGAAAAAGTAATTTTGGGTAAATAGATTGGATAAAGTAATGAATGTTGACTTTAGAAAAAAGTAATTCATTAATGTTAGAGTAAAAAAATAGGTAAAAAGTAAAAAAGTTATTTTTAGATTGATTTGGAACAACTATTTGGAAACATCCCAAAATGGAAACCGGAACAACTAAAAAAAAAATAGAGGGAGTATATACTTCCTCTTTTATATTAGATGTTACAAATTTTTTTTTATTGCAGATTCCAATTCAATATAAGGGTAAGAGAGGTCGAGAGAAAAAAAAATGGGGCCATGTGATTGAAGAGAGATAGAGAGAAGTTATTAAAAAAAATAGAAAGTGTAACATCTGCTTCAAAATTTCCTTTTAAAGAAAGTGCAACATTTAAAAAAAAAACGGACGAAGTATTAGTGAATGCAATGCAACGTCAACCCCAATASATATACTTATATACCCATCTAAATGCCCGCGAAAAGAAACTTGTTATCTGTATTCTGGTAATTTAATACAAGAAGCTATTAGATTAAAGTTCTAGCATTTTATTTCTTCATATACAATGGATTCTTAACACACTGTATTTCACTATCAGCTGAAATATAGGATCTGATAAATTCATGATTTATTTTTATCCCGCAATCCAATTAGAGYAACTCCTCTAATGCAAGATAGTATATCATTCTTGACAACTTTGGTAACAAGAGGAAAAGGTAGTGTTCACAATCTAAGGTTGGAGACCAAACCAACCACATATGTATTGTTTTGAACTTTTAAAAGCAATACTGAGCAGCAATGACTTGTTCCATTGGACAGTAGGAATGACACGAATTAAAGTCGATGGACAGTTAAATATGGTTAGGTCAAAGTTCAGTTTGAGTTTGATTCGTTTATTAACCGATCTCGAGCTTCATATTAATGTTTGGTTTCTTAAGAAGACAAACTCAAACTCAATTTTGCTCAATTCACAAGCTTGTTAATAAGATAAAATATAAATATAAGTCAATTTTTCTACGGGTAAGTTGCATAATATTTTCCTATGTAGTTCATTTAATTAAATATATATATATATATATATATATATATATATATATATATACATATATTTTTAACATAATTTGTTTTAATGGATACAATTTAAGAACTGGGATCCCATCAACCAAATCATGGTACCACGTTTATATTTGGATCATGCTAAATAAAGTCAAGCTTGAGCCAAGACAAGAACAAGCATACTAAATCAAGCAGCAGCTTGATCTTGAATAATTCTTGTCCATCCAATCTTGAAGTTAGATTTAACTTTCAGACGAGTTGGACTTAAAAAGCTCATCAGGGCTTTAATTTTCACAGATTTTGAGGTAAGAGCTAATAAGCTTAGTTACACAGAAATGAATGAAGTCATTAACCTAATGAAGTTTAAACTTCAAACTACACTCCAGAAATAATAGCACACTGAAAAAATTGTCCTGGCAGCCTCAACTTGTCAGGAATTAAGAAAAGAAACTATGGTGGAGGATGAAGCAATTTTGAAAATAAACCCTCAACCTTACCTTAAATCCCAAAGTATTGAACGTCCATTGCACTGCAAATGGCTTTCCCAAGAGGAGGTCTCTGATTGAACAACAATGATCATATCTGAWAGTGCTTTGGCTTGATAATGCTTGTCTACCAGCAATGGATCATTGTAAATAAACCAGAAAATCGGAACCTCCAATGTCAGCCTGCTATTAGCATGCGATCCTGCATAAATGAAGCATGTATTTTCAATTTGGGAAGGCAAGTCTGATGAATATTGAATATCTATCTGACACATTTCAAAACGAGAAAATAAGGCTGCTTAAGTTGACATGGTATTCTATAAAGCACTAGCAAACACTGAAGGCATATAACAAGTCCATCAAAAGAAATTCGTTAATGAGGCCATAATAAATGTACACTGCAACAATGTTATAAGGACTTATAAGTTATAAGTTTATAACTGATAGCAGAAGTGCTTCATCATTTAAACACATTGAAGACTCAAGCATTTGAAGAGAGAAGAAACCTTTTGATATAAATTAGCTTCTATCACAAATAGAGACCATGTTTAATAGTTTAATACAATATACTCCATTCATCCTTTATTGTGCCCTCCATCTGACTTTTAAGGGTTGACTTTTATAACATTGATAGTACACTCTCACTGATTTACAAGGGAAAAAATATATACCATTATCAAGTGGGGTCTTGTTAGATTCCTCATAATGTGACATTTTTTAATATTTAATTTTTTTTTAAAAAGAAATTTATACTGCATATGTAATTAAAGATGGTCATGTGTATAGAAGACATGAAATTGCTTAATCACCTTTTAGAGCATTATGATCATTGATCCTTTGCAATTGATGTTGAAGAATAGAGGAATCAAGATAGTTGGAAACCATTTTTCTATAGGTTCCATTGACAAATAACATTGGAACAGCAGCTGCTCGCCTAGCCACAGAGAAAGCCA
This sequence comes from Bassia scoparia, assembly GCA_008642245.1. Taxonomy (NCBI): domain Eukaryota; kingdom Viridiplantae; phylum Streptophyta; class Magnoliopsida; order Caryophyllales; family Amaranthaceae; genus Bassia; species Bassia scoparia. Next base: position 33,317 of record SNQN01002601.1, on the reverse strand, counting down.
TGGCCAAAGCAGGATCATCTGAAAGAGGCAACCTACAGCACAGACACACACACACACACACCTGTAGTCAAGCACCTGAACAGAATCAAAGACTATAAGGGAAAATCACAACATTGCATAAGCACAGTGAAAATCAGAAATGACTGACTAGTTGAGTTGGTAGAATAAAGATTACACAGGAGCAGTCACTACTCATTCCATTGCATTTGAAAGGATAACTSACTTCATAAGAGCAATAGAGATAACTTCAAATAAAATTGAAGTAAACTTTTACATATGCCAAAATTAGAGAAAGMTTGCATTTTGCATTCACAATTCATACAAATAACTACTCTGTTCAGCAAAATAATCAACATAAAGCTTCTTAATGTCAGAAAGTTCATTTAATAGGGTCCACTTTCCACTTTTGTTGAAAACACTATGTTCAAAACCCTCATATATTTTGGTCGAAAAAATTTCACTTGCAAGTGGTAAATACCTTCAAATACAGTCCACCTGCTTTATAGACTAAATTACACATGATGTACATGCGTAGCTGTGCGGTACAAATAAACTTAACAGGGATCTTATAAACAAGACCACGGCAATCAAATGGAAAGAATAAAAAAACCAACTGATCCAGTGAGTTTTGTGCAATGTTGCTTTTGATACCTTCATTAAGCTCAAGAACTGTGTGACAACTCATGTCATGTTGGACACAACATAGCACTTGGATGCTTCATTTAAACTAAATGCTAGACTGTTTTGTACAAAATGGCAAACTCCAACACTTGGACATCCATACCAACAATCTAGAGTCAATGTCGCAAGTCCAATATTCTCACTTCCTTTTGCTAGTTTGCTTACATCAGAAATGTTCAAATACAAAGAAAAAAATCCCTCGTTCCAATGCTTCATAAGTTACCAATATAGGAAATTTTAAACTTAATATTAATACTTTATATATAAAAGGTGTAGTTTTCCGTAGGACATTCTTGCCCAAGTTTCATCCTTGCATCATGCTCTCAATAAGATGTTGCCACATCATCATTTAAATAGATTGCCTTCTTATTCTATAAGTAGACAATAACTCAYGACCTCTTGTATACACATCACTTGCTTCATCCACAATACTACTTGTACTTTACGCATTACAAAATGTGTTACGTAAAAATAAAATCTCATTTAATAGAATTAACTTCTTATATCTTCTAATATAGGAAAGTTAAGGTTCARTAACTCTACCAATATTACATTTGACATTCATATGCCACTAATTAAAACTAACAACTCTTATCACACAATTATTGTGACAGTATTTCAACTTGCGAAAGATGTTTATCATCCAATTACTAATTCGACCCTCCCGTCAAAATTACTTATTTGACCTTCTAATACCATCATTCAGGTTTTTGATATATTTTGACCTCTTGCTATGAATGAAAACCATGCATTCACAGGAGTAAAACTAGTTACTTATTAAAGAGAGCATTTAATAAATATGTTGTCATTTGTAATTTTCACTAGCAGCCAAAACTACTATAGTAACATAGTAGGTTGACAATATTATAAGATATGCCCAGAAGAAGAAATGGAGGGCAGCGGTAGGATACTTACATATGCTGGCTAAACATCACCTTCTGAGAAGGTAATAACGTAGACGATAGACCTTCCATAATAGCCTTTAGATCCACAGGCAATTGCTTAACATTCCTGACTTTCTGCAACAGCAGTGATAGCATTACTTTTGTGATTAGGCTGGACCAACAGGTATGAAAGATGAAGATGAGCAATTTGAGATAGCAATACCAAAACCTTATTCTCGAAACTGAACTTAGAGTTGAAAATGTTTCCATATTGAAGTCAACAAATAGATGATTCCTTTGTCCCTTACAGTATGCACCATTTTCTTTTTTTAGGATGTCCCCAAAGAATATTTTAATCTGTTTATGGCCCATGTGAGCCCATTACTTTACTCTCTCATCAACATGTGGTCCTAATATATTACTATTTCATCAACTGCACTCAATTAAATTTTAAAAAATATGCCAAACCCCATCGGAAAATTACATATGGATATTAGAAGATATCCCWAGAACTCTCCCTCTTTTTACATTCATTGACATTAACCCTTGATCTTCTTTCATCAAAAATTCAAAATTATCAACGAAAACCATTATCAATAGCCACAACTCAACGGATTCTGATTTCTGAGAGATAATAGCACTTTGATCTAAAAACATGAGGGTTCCTTACATTTCAAGGTCAATAGAGTAGACAGATATAAGACATGCACAACCATATATTAAAATAGGAAGGGGGATCAATGACAAACAACAGATGCACAGACACAGAAACAGAGAGTTGACAGAAAAGGGTAAGAATATAGTACATCTTGAGTGACGAAAAATAATTGAAAAGATATTTGATCATAAAAATGAAACCGTCCATCAGCCACAGAAGGAGCTATAATGTGCCTCATAGATCCCCATAAGGTTGAACCTAGGTATGACAGAAAAGTATCACGAGCTACAGTGTAATTATGGAACTCCTGCAAGAGCACAATTATGTTTAAGTACATGCTTGCCAGATATAAATGATATTTAGTTTTCAAGCAGAAATGAAACTGAAACATTAATGGAAAACATCACTACATGATAATTGCTTTAAATACAAAAATAATTATAATGCAGTTTAGAAAATGACCACGTCAGTATCACTAAAAAGATTCCAATTCTCCATTCGCGTCAAGGCATCCACCGCCTTTCTCCGGTGATTTTCATCATTTTCATCACCTTCCATAGCCTGGAGCTCTGTCACCAGTTCCTGCATTCTCTCATCAAGTTCTGCAGTGCCAGTTATAAAGCTGCATATATCAATAATTTCTCGACAGGATTTGCAGAAACTGTTAAAGTCGAAAAGTTATACTGGCCAAACAGAAGAGAACCAGCATGGACAGCGAATTACAAATAGATATTTCAGCAGTTAAGACATTTACCTTCACAAAGGGCAAGCTTTGCTCTCCTTCCTTTGCAATGTTTAAAATAAAAAAGCTCATAGATATCAATTTCTGCTAGGAGAATGTCAATAGCCTCATGTTCTCTCTGCACCATTATAATCATTCATCAAGAGGGCAAAATAGTCAAAAGCAAATTACATCGACAACCAAAAAACAAAAGTTGGCTCCTAGGAAACAATCTTGCGACATTCTTTTACCGATTCATTTCTGACAAGTTTTAAGTAAGGGATCACTCTATCATATGTTGGAAATGAAGGACTTTACATCTGCGAAGCTATCAGAATTTTAAAAAAGGACTTTACATCCGTGAAGCTATCAGAATTTTAAAAAAGGACTTTACATCATTTATAGTAAGGGATCGTTATGAAGCTATCAGAAGTAATCAAGATATCTAGTACATTTCAGCTACATAGATGACCGAAAGGTATAGCAAGACATCCCTGTCATAAAATTGCTTATGCACATTGCAAGTAAAGCCTACCCCTGGGTCACCCATTTTTAATTATCATTGATGATTAAAAAGAGATGTTCCACCATCCATGGCACAAAGGTTAAAAATATATCAATGGATAAGGCCAAGAAGAGAAATCTCCAGTGACAAAACAAGACTATCCCACATCATTCTAGTAACTTTTAGCATACAATACCAGAATTTTTTTGTTACTAGAAAGAGCATTAAAAAAAATATTTAAAAAAATTGATCCAAAAATTACTTACGTCCCCAAAAACAGCAAATCTTTCTTGTATTGCATCTTGCAAACGATCTTCAGCTTGCTCTTCTGAAATCTCTGAAAGCAAAAGGTTTGAAATACTGTTAAAATGAAGCTGCTAGAAATTCCAATAAACATGTACTTTAAGTCATTAAGTAAATAGTAGGAATGTTAAGTTTGCCTACTTTCACGTGAATATCACTGCAAAGTATCAGTTGAATTGAATATGAAGTGTATAGACATGCAAATATGCCATGCAACTAGAAATAGTCAACCTTGATGTTTCTGAAAAACCTAAGCACATTCGTTGTTTATTAAACATGGATTAGGGCTTTGTACAAAGACAGAAATCAGTTGTAATTGGGAAAGGGTTTTTTTTTTTTTTTCCGTTTCAAACTTGTCCAAACCCATCCAAATAGCCAATGAATCAATCCTAGTCACCCTATTATAATTGCTACTCTCTCTTTAGTCTTTAGCTAACAAGTGTCCTTGGTTGGACTTGCTAGAGCAATATGACATTCACTAGGACTTTAACGAGAGGGAGACAAAATTTTAACGAAGATTGTGATTAAGTTAATACATTCTTAAAGTCAATGTCAACAATTAATAAAGCAACAAATCTTTCAACATTACGGCACAAAAATTCTTTGTAATACAGTAATTAAACCGGGGATATTGATAACTTGTTAAGTGGTTAAATACTTGAATACAGTAATTCTTTGTTTCAGTGGGCTGGGAGTGGAGCCATAATAAATTGAACCAGAGCTTGTAAGAGGCTCTTTCTTATAGAAGACGATCTAGGTTTCAATGAACATATGCAAAGGCAGAGTGTCAATCAATCAATCAAAGCCTTAATCCCACAAGTGATTATTCTGTGTAGTCATCGAAAAAGTTTTCCTCCTCCATCCCCTAGATCAAACACCTCTTTCTCATGCAAATCCATTTGCTTCCTAACTTTCCTAATTCCTTCCAACCATGTAATTTTCAGTCTCCTTTTACCTTTTTGAGCTCTCCAGGATCTCACCCCTATGCTCTTCATACTCTGTAGATCTCTGACTTACATACATGCCTAAACCAAAGCAGGCATATTTTTCATAATTTGTGTACAGTACTTGCGATATTATACTATCCTTAAGTGTTATTGCACATCCCTCTTAACATAAGCATCTTGTGACCTTTACCTTTTCAATGTGCTCCTTTTTAGAAATCCAGCATTATGTACCATAGAGCTACACTGGTCTTATGGCAACCCTATAGAATTTCTCCTTCAACTTTAAAGGGATGTATCATTCAAATGAGACAACACTCTCATGGCCATTCTCCAAGACCAGGTTGAATCAACCTGTGACTCCTGTGAGCCACATCTTAAACAGTATCACCATTCTTTTGGATGATTGACCCAACAGRCCAACATATTTTAAACAATCACTCATGGACAAATTCTTTTCGTCCAAACTCACTACGTCATTGCTTGCTTTCCTTTGTGTACCAAAACAACACTCCACTTAGTCTTACACCGACTTAGCTTAAACCTTCTAAATTCCAACCTTTGGCTTCATTGCTCCAATTTAGTGTTCATGCGAATCAATAAATTATTCAAAGCATTAATCCCACAATTAGGGTCGTCTACATGAACTAAAAAGTGATAATTCACTTTAGTCATCCACAAAGATCTTTTTTCATGAGAGTGAGGGAACTCAGGAGATCCCGAGATCGATTCTCATCCCTGCMCTTGTGGCTCTCTTACCATAAAAACAAAAGAAAAGATCTTTTTTCATCTTCCAAGATTAAAAACCTCATTCTCATGCAAATCCATTGCTTCATATCTTTCCTAACTTCTTCCGAAAGAAAAAAAGGGTATGTTAGCAAAAAGGCTTTCAAAGTTTGCAATGAGACATGGTTGCAAACTTGCAATGTTAGGAAAACAAATCAGCAAAAGTTTGTTGAAAGTTTCGTGCTTTTGCTTATTATCTAATTATCTTTTGTTGCTTTTGGTCAGGAAGACACTTCAGTATGGGAGGTCTTGCTGAATTGAAATTACTTACCACTACTTAGGAAACCCTTTATACTGCTTGCTAATGTTTTCAGAGATTCCCATTGACCCACTCATCCTAAAAAGGAMAAGGATAAGGCATTTAGTATGCTACAAGAAACTACATGGATTTTAAAAAGGGCAAGGCACTTAGTATGCTAACAAGCCTAACAGAAACTACAGGGATCCTAAAAGGACACGGCAATAAGGCAGGGCATTTTGTATGCTACAAGAAACAACAGGGAGTTTGGGAAGTTGTAGAGTAGGAGGATATTATTCAAGGGAAAGAGATGAGAGACAATTGAGCAAAMCATTAAGAAGAGTAGAGAAGAATATTGAACATCTAAAAGTTGGGTGCCACTAAAAAGTAAACTACCTAGTAGAAAGATTAGTTAGGTGCCTTCCCAACTTTTATCTCGTCTTTAAARTCTCTCTTCATTTCCTTCTGATGCTTCTGTTATTCCTTCAACTGCAAGAGTTAATATGAATTTTACTCATTCTTGGAATCTTGGCAACACATCCCTCCTACCAGAAAAATGCCACTAAGGCATTAGGTAAAGCATCATATCCAAAGCTCACAGGGCGGACCTGAAGAAGGTACATGGGTGTTCACTTGAACCCCCAAGTTGAAAAATAAAAATTGAGTTTTTTTTCTGAAACATTTAGCGACCGCTGCTAAATTAGAATTTTCKTTAGCCAAATTGTGACTTACCGGTCGCTAAATTAGCCTTGTGGTYGCTAATTTGAACAGAGCACAAACTAAAACATTTGTAACTCTCTCGTTTCTTATCCAAAATAAGCTTATGACCAGTCGTTGGAAAGCTCTTAAAGAAAGCTATCATCTCCAACTTGAATCATCACAAAATAATTTGTAAATTGAGATATATTTCCATACAAAGTCAACTTACTTCATTTATGCATACATTTCGGTAGTGTGATTTGATTTCAACGAATCTAAGGAATTATACAACGATTTGTTTAATTATAGTAGTATTAGTTGTATTCTTAGTTTTTTTAAATATATTGCTTTATTATTTATTTTGTTTCCTATTTTACTTTCATTTGAATTTTTTTTCTTGTTGTATGTATACATTGAGTGGTGTAATTTGGTGAAATACAAGCAATGATTTATTGTTGGACATTTAGAATTGATAATTGATTCGTGTTTTTAATTTTTTTTTTTAGGGAATGTCATTTACTTTATCTGTTATGTGTTCTAATTTTTTTAAAAGAAAAAAATTTCATTCGAGCGACAATCCGATCATCCGAACAATAATTCGAACCCCGAAGTTGAAATTCCCGGGTCCACCACTAAAAGCTCATAATCCATAACAATTGCTAGTCACGACATTCTATGATGCATTGAAAATGGCCAGAAAATCATTAGCAAGATAAGGGGGTGATGCATGGAAATGAAATCTTGTGTTGATAACTAAAAATACAATTACGACATCAAGGTCTTCACCCAAGTAAACACAATTACGAAAGTAAAATGTGGTAATATAGAATCCAATCATCAAGGACATCAAACAAATAGACGTGCGGAGAAAAAAAAATGGGGGGTGGGGGTGGTAAAGAAGAAATTAAAATGTTGAAGGCAATACCTGCAACAGCGCCAATGGTTTTAGTTACATTGGGCATACTCTCCTCAGTGCGAACACCTTGTCCTCCGACAGCAGGACCCCAAGTAAAGGGGCCAGCAGTAAGATCAATAAATGCCCACCTGAAAATCATATTGTTACAGGTCAGGGAGAAGTTGCACTAATTTGCTACAAAAATAAAAATAAAGATGAGATTATAACCTCTCTTTTGCTATCCATGTATCAGTTAGACAGTCAGCATGAAGGTTGCTGACATCCCCAGACTTAAGCTCCTTCTGCAACGCAAGCTTTAAATCTCCACTTTTCCCGTGCAACATCTTCAAACAAACATCGAAAGAGAAAAAACAATACATCACTCATGAATTATGGAGACAAACTTTCTTTATTTTCATAATATCTTCAACAAACAAAGACTTACCTGGAAAGCTTTGCTCTGTATAATGTAATCTGTATCCTTCCCTTGATAAAGTTTTTCAATATTATCTAGAGCTTCTGAGCATCTATTGGACCACTCAACCTGCAAAGACAAACAGACACAACCTCCAATTAGGATAGCATTACAATGTGTAATCAAGCACTAGGCACTACTCAATTATTATTTTCTCAATTGACAGCTATAGAGTTCACCATAATCAAACAGCCAGCAGTTCAGTGCTATTATAAAGATCAACCTTCAAAGCCCAATTGAATTGTATTTGAGAAGTTCATACACAATAATAAACATAAGGTGACTGAGCACATGCATAGTTACACCCAGTATAGCCACCCACATTTATCAATACAAATTCAAGCTAAAATACRTGAACAAACATAGTTACATACACTGATGCAAACATGCAGAAACGACCAAATACAATTTCAAACTCCTCTTCTAAAAGTCCTACTCATTTCCATTTGGCACATTTGCCAATGCACATCTTTAACTACTAATATCTATAACTATGTATCAGTCAAAAATACTTTGATATTTTTATAGTACTCATTGAGATGAATTAGACAAAACCCCATATGAATATATTTTGTTATATATTAGGAGATATTTAGAAGATTTCCTCCATAATTAATAGTTCCAAGATTCCATATGTAAGCAACATCATGATACTGATGGAGTAAAATACAGCAGGTCCCGAACGCTAGCATCTCACGGCTCAAAAAGACTCATAATATTAGGTTAACAAACCAAAAAATTCTCCAGAATACATTTCATTATTGCAATCATATATCATATATTTGCAAGCACCAAATTCACATTTCTAATACTGCAAWATGAAAATTTGCTATATAAGAGATGCATAAAATTGATACTCTCTGCTCGAACAAAGCTAATAAACTAAAATTTTTGCAAAGAGGAACACAAAAACATGTCAAAATTTTAGAACACTACAGCACAAACCGTATCCGTTTCTTCGGTTGTTGTCCATGCAAACTTAACCATTGGGTGCTTTTCATATAGAGGCCTCTGAATCTTTTCAATAGCTGAAAAATATCCAGCAGAGGGTATCATCATTTGAGTGCAAAAGCAATATCCAAATAAAGAAGCAACAAGATCAAGAGAAAGTTCCCAAACCAAGAATACTCTCAGGAATGTTTTTCGATTCACGTAATGTTGCTTGCATACTCTTATTCTGCACCAACCACAAGCAATTGTTTAAAACATATTTGCACCCAGAAAAGAATATAATAAGTAATAACAGTACTACAATATCAACACAGGCACACAGCATTCACAGCAACACAGCAACGACAAACTGTCCTGGCTCAAAACAAAACAGTTAAATAATCTCTCCATCCATAATTGTTTTTCACTGGATGCCCCCGACACCCAGGCACATTGACATGTTTTTGCCTAACATTCCAGCACATTAACTCACCAGGAAGACTGAAACAATGATCATATTCTATACATATGGCATACTTGAAAATTTTACTCCCTCTATAACATAAAACTCACAACAATTGTATTAACACACTTTCCAATGCAAAATAAGATAATTGGTGTTTAGGTGGAAGTTAGTGTAATTTCGGGGAGGGAAAAGTAAGTGGTCCCCAAAAAATGGAGGGAGAAGAGTAAGACAATTGGCGTTTAGGTGGAAAGTTAGTGTAATTTAGGAGAGAGAAGAGTGGTCCCAAAAGACTTACCAAAATAGGAAAGAAGTACTCCCTCCGATTTTTAATATTTTGTGCATTTACTATTTAGGAAAAAAACTAGGAAAAATGTATTATAATGTGAGTGGGGTCAAAAAGTAGGAGACTGTGTAAAAGGGGGGAAAGTATGGAAAAATGGGGTAAGTAAGGGAAGGTGTGGTTAAAAAGTAGGAGAGACGGTGTCCCAAAATAGAATAAAGTACAATGCACAGAACATTAAAAATCGTCCAAATGAAGAAATTGTACAGAACATTAAAAATCGGAGGGAGTACATTTGTTGTGAGTTTTATGTTACAACCAAAAATGGAATTTGTTGGGGGTTTTTATGTTACAGAGGGAGTACAATATTAGGTTGGAATCAAATAGACAGAACAAAGCACCTGTTTTAGGGAATTTATCTCTGACTCGGACAGTCCTCTCCTGCAATCCAATTAGGAGCACTTTTAAATAAAAGGAAATATATCACATAGTCGTAGGATCAAACCCAAGCTTAACGGGAAAGCTGACATTGGGTTAACTTATAATATTATTCTGATTCAGTGCAAGAACGGGTTATCCTTTTTCTGCACCTCATATTGCTGTTTAACATTCTTTGTAAAAAAAATCATACAGGATAACTGTATAAGAAATAAAAAGAGACAAACCTGTAGCCATATCTGCTTATGTTGACATCAAGCTTTGGATTTAACACAAAAATGTTATAAGCATTTCCAAGTTGCAAATACTCAACGAGACTATCAAAAATGCTTTCTATCACATCCAGGTCCACTTGCCACAAAATATCTTTACCCTCCCTGTAGTAGAAGGCCACAAAAAATAGGTAAGAAGCAAAGGAAACTTCAGCTACAAGGAAAGAGAATTACAGAATGTTGAGGGACGAGAAAAGGTAGCATTAGTTGAGCCTATAAGATATTAGCCTATAAGATATTTGTACTCCCTTTTAGTCCTAGAACTTGAGCTCGTATCCTTTAAATTTCAAAGATAGGAAACTATTATTATTATTTTTTTTAAAAAAAAAAAAAACAAAAATGAAAGGTTGATTCATTGATTGGAAGTCATACAACATCTACAATAGAAATGAGTAACAACTAAATACATAACAAAATGGATCAAATTAAATTGTATTTAGACAAAACTTAGATCACTATAAGAGATATCCGCTAATACAGTCGCTCCTCTTTCATATCGCTACTACTTCATACAGCTTTCTGTGAGGGGTCCTGCCGATCTACAATAGTTTTGAAGTAGATCTTGATTCAATTCTATTTAACTTAGTGGAAGTACAAAAATTTGTTGTGATTCCGACCTAATCTCCATTAACGAATTAATTTCCAAAGAAAAATAAGCACACATGRAGGAAGAAGATTGATGGCAGTCCCAAAAACAATGGAGGAAGAACAAAGGTTTTTACTTAGAGAGAAAACGACTAGGATTTAGGTTTTTGTTGAGGTTTCCAAAGATAGGAAAAATATTAAACCAGCCTTTTATTTTATTTTATTTTATTTTTTTGTTTTGGGTGACAATAGTCAGAATAATGTTACACAAAAACTTTCCTTCATTTTTTACTTCTACCCCCTGTATACATTACTATTTTAAGACGAGTTATATCATAGTTCCCCATAGAAATGTTATAATTTCAAATATGTTCCTTAGTGGGATTATATGTTTGTTGTATTGCATGCTTTTAGTAAACCAAGTTTGTAAAGAGGAAAAGTTTGGCTTAAAAACAATTGTATTTATTTTCATGCCAAAAGTGAAGAAGACCTTCAACTTGAACGTCAGGGAGTATGAAGCATTAATCACTAAAATGTCTTTTGATCAAAGATGCAACCAAAGACCGAGAACTCTAAATTTTACCGAAACAATGAAAAACTTTGCTGATCATTTTAAGGTTCTATCAGGTTGCTTAGACTCTATATGTTACCAAGGCTAAGATCATAGTATTCAAAGGTCGAAGTCACTACAAGAGAAAATAAAAGTGCAATTCAAAGGTCGGATATAGCGTAACATACTGAGACCCTGAAACATCATCTTTACGGGCTAGAACGGCAATGGCGCGCTCCAAAACTTGAGTAACCTTTTCATTCATTTGTATAGCATGAACAGAGAAACTGCATTAATAAATCATAAGTTTTAGTTTCAAGTAACACACTGCAATATTTGTTGCATATATTATTGTACAGAATTAATAGTATCACCAAAAAAATCAAAGTAAGAAAGATTACTTGTAGTTTACATGACTTAGTGTAGGAAAATGGTGACTCCCTTTATCAACATTGATCTTGTAGAATGGGTTCAGCACTTCTTCTAACTGTGGGACCCGTGTATGTTCAAAGACATGATCAATTTTTGTGAACCACCGCTCTAGTTCTTCAGGTTCCAGCCTGAATGCTGAAATTTAAAAGACAAAATTTATGAAAAAGAACAAAATAATAGATGGCTTGAAAAAGAACCCCCAATCACTAGAGTAATTCAACCTTGGTTTCCTTTTCCTTCAAATCCAATGAAAATGAAATTCACAGGAACTGGAAAATTCATAGAATCAACTTCCTGAAGATTCATATAGCTTGCAATGTTTCCTGCCACAAAAGCTTATCAGCTACAAATCAAAGACAAAAATAATCTAAATAAAACTACTAAAATAACTTCAAAAGTAGTAGGGGACAAGAATGTGCAAGGTTTACACACACACAAAACAAACAAGTAAAGTTGTTGCACAAAAAGCATCGATCAAAACAATTTAAACAAGCTATGCAATAAGTACGCCAAAACTCAGATTTTCCTTCTTACATATAAGTAAAATAGTAATCTAGCAATTTCAATTATACCAGCACAATCTAAAGTACATGATAGCTCATAGGCATATGTCTCCTGTTTTTATGGCTGCATTATCTCATACTCAGTAAATAGTGTCATCTTTCTTGCTAACAAGCCTAAACATAGGTTAGCAAAAACGAAATTCGCCAATCAAATTTAAACAACAGGACGCTACCAATTGTCAGAAGCCAAATCAAATCTACAATCCCTCAATTGGAATTCATTTTCTTCATCCTACAAAGCTTTAATACTGACAACAAAACTATCTCTCGTCAATTTCATCTTTGTGCTCTCCCTTACATAGTTACATGTTCTCTTCCCCATGCTCAGCCCCAACACTTAGTGGAGATGCCAAGGTAGTCGCAAACACATTTTTAAGGTTGGCAAAAATCACAACCTGCCAGCACTGATTTGTGTTAATCCGATTGTCACATTAGTGGTGTTGAAACCCCACTGTTTAAAACATATTTCTCATTCTTTACTCATACTACTTCAAATATACTCCAAGTCTTGCACATCTACAGATCTACGAGTCCAGTATAAGAAAAGATATTTCCACTTATCAAAGTAACTGTTTGTTCTTTCTCAAATCTGCATGCATCATTCTCAACACTAATGAACTTGAAGTGTTATTATGTATGGGAGAGTTTATTATAGATAGATAGATGCTTAAAATAGAAACGTCATTACAGGACCAAGGGTTGTCCAAAAATAATGATTCCATGTTAATCACCAATGTAGCATATCACTAAAAGAAAATGCTATGCCTACAGAGTAAWTTCAAAGGGGAAACAAACGAAACTATTCCATTCCAGGGTTGCATAAGATTGCCTTACTTCGTAATATTTTTAAATCCTTTTTAGCCAGTATACCGCAAGGATTTACATATTCCTTCTTAATGGTGAAGAGTTGGCTTGCAAATTCACTTATAATCAATAACAGAAGGCAAAGATATCACTATAATCTCAAACAATCTGTTGCAATGGAAATTAGACAGCCACGGAGCAAAAAATAGAAWAAATTGTCTTTTTTAAAAAAGGACAAAATGAAAACGTTCATAAGTCTATGGCTTCAAAAGTTCACGATCATCCAGAAACTTGTATCCTTCTTGAATTGAATGATGTAAATGAACTTGCAAAACACAGTATGATGAAAATAATACAGAAAGGAATTTCAAACCACATATGGTCAAAATCTCAAAAGAAAAAGATATATCGACAAGAACTAATAACCTGCCCGGGAGTAGTTAAGAGCTGCACTCTTTCCGAGATCGTAGGATTCCAAATCATCAATATCTGAACATTAATGGAGACTGTCATGCCAAAAGAATCAAACAAACTTCTGAACAAACAAAATTTAGCAGCTTTTTTTTTTAAAGGAAAAAAAAGAGAAAGGGACAAATAACCATGGGAACTTACCACCATGTATGACAGATTCACTCCAGAACCTGCTATTCTCTTTGAGATTAAACAAGGAAAAGACTGATGAAATCCCACGTCTACGATGTTTAGGAGATCCATGCAACCCAGGAGTAAAACCCTGGCACAAAATTTCCAAAATAACTTGGTTTGTACTGGTAAGAGTGTGAAGTTGAACCATAAAGCTCAAATCAGTAATAAGGTAAAAGGTTGACTTCAAGTTCAATCTGTAACTACCCTATTAAATGTATGAAAATATATTATTCTAGAAGCAAGTATCCCAAAGGAAAGCAAAGTCAATCAATCATAGTCTTATTCCCATAAGTGGGGTCGGCTAACATGAACAAAAAAATTATTCCGGCAGTCATCCACATAAAATTTTAACTGCGCCAATGGGTTTCCTACTGCCAACCCAAGCCCGAATAAAGCAGGAGGGTTGCGGTAGGCCAGTGACAGCCTGCATAAAACTTTGTCACATCTTATGACATGAACCAAAAAGGAAAGCAAAGTAATCAAGGAAATATAGTTAAGAAGCTTGTGATCACAATTCACATCTTGTAAGAAACCAAAAGACAACCCATGATGGCCTAACCACAAAGATGAAACCTGCCCTAAAACCCCRGACTTCGTAGTAGCTAGCAAAATCAAAACAATCCTTCACGTCCAACTTCTTCTTAAAAGCCTTATATACACTGGGATTTCCACTAACAAACAAGCATCTATGATCTATGGTCTGTTAGCAATGAGAACATATCGGGATGAATCAATTCCTACATTCGACATTTTGATCTCAAACTCAACTACTTAGCACCAAACCTGCTTCTTCTTCTTCAGGCTAATATGTACTTCTGAGCTAAATTCGTACCATCTAGTCTTCTACCAAAAAGCATCCCCTTACCAAAGCATTGCGAATAATGTTCACCAACATTTCAGTCACACAGTCACAGCAACCAGATACTTGAAGGGAAATTTCAACAGCAGATAATTGTGATTTGCCCTCACTGGAGATGTAAGCCCTACAACTAGCTAACCTCTCACACTATCACTAAACCTCTAGATCCAAGAAGGAATTCTTCCTACATTATATCCCCCAACGGAAGCCCTAGATAAGTAAAGGGCTATGAGAAGAGAATGAGTGGAAATTAATGACCCTAAATGAACCCTCCAAACTGGACTTCAACAGATTAATATTCAATATTAAAACACTATAAATAAATATTAAATTAGATTGTGAAGTCAACATTAACAGCTTAATGAATTGTTCAAGCAAATTACATGTTCAATTGTAAATCAACTATACAAGTAATACAACATGACCAAGTAAATTCACAACTTTTGACAACTGGTTGATTTCCTATTTCCGCAAACACATATATCCCCTTCATCTAGAGGCATCAACTTGAAAATAGCCTATACATTTAAGAGTTAAGACACACTTTCTAAAGAACAAAAGGCGTGAAGCTCTTACATATAGGGTTTAAATTCCAAGCAATCTTTCTATATTTCTCCTCGTCGAAATTTCTCTTGCACATTGTTAAACCTTGTTTCCACTTTTTAATATCAATAGGCAGTACAATCAAGTTCCTTTTTGAGACTAAATCCAAACTCAATGTCTTACCAGGCTTAAGCATTCTCAGGACACAATTTCCCAAAATCAACTAAATTCAAGCTCTTATGCAGAAATATATATAACTCAAAAGCAGGAACAATCTTTACTCTTTAAATACGCAGTCCATTACGAGGCAACACCGAAAAGTTCACTTCTGTACAAAAGCATCCASCTTTCATAATCCTCACTAACATGCTAATCAAATTATGGAGTAACTCAAAAACTCAATACAATTGCCAAACCAACAACAACTATGATATCAAAAACGCCATCATTAAACAATAACAATCTGCAACAACAATTATAAACTACGTTTAACAGAACTCCAGCTTACTTAGGTCACCATTTCAATTTTCAAAGTGATCTAAACTAMGGTATGTATGTTAATCAACATCAATTACAACCCAACAAAATTCCGAAACAGTCAAATGAAATGAAAATACTACAAATTGTAACCTAATTTGTCCCAAGAAAAGATTGATCAGATTAACAAGGCAAAATCAGAGATAGTAATCGAAGTGAAAAATGAATGCTGATACGAAAATTGARGGGAAAKAAGTTACCAGGAGGAGAAGGAAGATGAAGATGGAAAGACGAGAGAGTTTGGGAGAATGAACAGCCATTTTTACGAAGAACGTTAATGGCGGAAATGGGGTGAAGAGGGGAATTGAATGAGTGTAAGAAGGTGAGTGTGATTTGCTTTGGTGTTGACGAAAGTGTGCGTTTAATGCGTATTCACAATTTACATTGCAAGTTTCACAAGGGTGAAATGAGTCAACTTGGCCAATTTTGTCACAAAATCGGTTGTGGTTCGAGAGTTTGGTTAAAATTTATAAAAACTGAAATGTTAATTGAAAAGTGAATTSATTCAAATTGAAAATTAATTGTCACAACTTAATTGAAACTGAACTACACCTGAACTAAATAAAATGAAACTAAACTGCAACTAAAATTGACAATAAACCAAAAATATATGTTTTAAATTTTTAACTCTCAATGCATTAGTCAATCATACATTTACTTGTATTATATATTATTTTTATGAAAAATTATATAAACTTAAATTGTTTAACTTCAACTACTTATATGCTAAACATATCATGCACATGTGTGCTATTTTATACAATAATCAATAAATTTTAGTCATATAAAAGTTTTCTCTCCATCAAAGGAAGCAAAAAAAAATAATAATTCCTCTCAATGCTCTCTAGGTTTCCTCTCGAGAACTAGGGTTTGCACAGTAGAGTATCCATCTACCTTCTTGGTTTTTTCAAAGTTAGGGCAAATCTTTTGTGTTAATTTCTCTCTCTCTCTCTCTCTCTTTTTGCTTCGATTCTCTTGTTTTCCCACGAGTCTTTCTCTGTGGTTCAATTTTCGTGCGACTTTATTATGGAAAATCTTGAAGAAAAATTAAAGGGACTCTCAATGACTACGGATGAGGATGAAGTCATTGATCAGTGCAAGGAGGATGAAGAAGATGCGAATATGCGATAGTGAACGAACAACTCCAATTGTGTCTTGTGGGCAAAGTCATGACGGAGAACCCTTTTAGCAWGGACTCCATGCAAAACGCAATGAAAGTGGCATGGAGGCTAGCGAAAGGTATGGTGGTTCGCGAAATTGCTCATCATGATGTTTTTATTTTCCAATTCTTCTCCATCTCATATAAGACTAGGGTTTTCAAAGGGGGTCCTTGGTCTTTTAGGGGAGCACCTTTGTTATTGCAGTGTATAGAAGCTGGGGCGCAACCCTCAGAAATTGTATTTTCCGAGATCCGATTTTGGGTTAGAAAGTGGGATGTCCCACTGAATAAAAGAACCTCAGCAATGGCGAAAAGTATGGGGGAATTCATTGATTTTGACTCTCCGGATCCGACTGGTTGGAGCAAATATAT
>SNQN01002600.1:0-64309 GCA_008642245.1 Bassia scoparia | reverse complement strand
TTGTCGAGAAATTCAATTGAAAAGAAAAAATTACACCGAAAATTTGAAAATCATAATAACTCACCGTCGTTGTTAATTTGAATCTGTACCCAATTACATGATTTTTTTCCAATTGAATATTTGTTTTATATAAAATTTTAAACTGACCGCACGCATCGCGTGCTTATAGTGCTAGTAATACAATAAACCAACAACATTCTATTTGTAACACTATAAGTCTATAACTGCCTACCCATTTTCTAATCTTGTCAGCATAGCACAAATCTATTTCTAAAATATCAATATTAGGAAATTTACAAATACACAACAACACGCAACTGGAAACCAAAATCAAAAACACAAAATTATAATGAAAATCACAAAATTCAAAAATCATAAAATCAGAGAAACGCAAAATTCAGAAGTAAAATAAAAACACAGTATAACAAACAACAAAACCAACAATTGGGAAAAACACAAAAGTAAAGTGAAAATCAGGGAAAGAACTCACCAAATCAGCGGTAAGGCTATTATGCTGCTTAGTTAGTTGCGTTTACTCAAAATACCAGCCAAGCAATGCAATTGGAGAGTTGAGTTTTTTAATCTCTCAATTTGGGATGAAATTATTATTGCAGCTCTTAATATAAATTTAATAGTCAATTGATTAGGGAAGAGGAAGGATAATCAAAAGGAACAAAAACTATTGTTTGCAACCGCCTTACAATAATTTATTGTAAAACGGAGTCTTTGATATATAGAATTGATAAAGTTATGATTTTAARGCCTTAAGTTACTCTTTTTAACTGATCACTTTAATACATAAAAGTGTAACTTCAAATAAAATTTACATAATTTTTMACTATATAAGTGTTACTTAGAATTCTATTAGCATAATTTAAAGCTAGAAAAATGTAACTTTAATTTTCTTTCTCACATTTGCAATTATTATTGCAGTAATGATAGTCACTTTAGCACAGTACAAAAAAAAGGATATTTTTTACTTAATGTGCATATTTTCAATAAATTAATGTAAAACCGTTTCCTATACTTTGTCCAAACTGAAAGTAAAAGATGAGGTGAATCTAGATTGGGGGAAAACGTTTAGGCGAAAATTGCTATGAGATTAATTGGAAGAGATAAAGAGGAGATTAATTGGAAAGGTTTTACGTATAATGACCAAATGAGGGTGTTTTTTCCCAAAAAAAAAAAAGAAGCTGACGGGGTTCAACTGAGAAGAGGATAGTGGGTTGTTAGGAGAGTGTTGGAGATTTGCACATGTGGATTTGGGGTATGAGTTTTAATATAGAAAGGGTTTAGATATGCTGCTGGTTAGAAGTGATTTGAAATTGTTATTTCGTGGTTTTCTTCACTCTTGCCATCGCTCAATTTCAATATAATCTTTTGTTGGCCTTTTAATTTCTACTTAGTAGAAAATTAAGAGTTTTGGCTGTCAGTTTCCTTTATAATTCCCTATGCAGACCAATCACATGTTGCCCTATTGACATTGATACCTTTTTACTCTATACACACTTTGACTCACAAAACTATTGAGGGTATGTTTGATTCATCACATACTTTGATATTGCGACTAAAATCTAATACTAACATGAGTTAAGGTCAGAATACTATGCTTAACGGGGCTAGTTGTTGGTTTAACCAACTGTCAAGTTGTAATATAAGTTAAGAATGGCAAAACACAAATAAATTACTACTCGTAAGTATTATTATCCAGGGTTTTTTTCCACATGAGGATTTAAAAACCTCATGTCTTTTTTCCTCCTCGCGAAGTCCAGTCAACAAAGCACGCAAGAGTTTGTTGACAGAGAATCGAAATTCGAGACGACTCCATGTTCCATGAATAATGATCCTGTCATTGTGATAGATGTTTTTTTGAATTGTAGTCCTTGTTTACTCGTATTATGTTATGTTTGGTCTAAAAGAAAAGAAAAAAAAGTTGTTGCAAACAAGGAGATGCGGTATTACAGTATACTAATAGCGAACAAATTCGATCAAGCAAGCAGGCCGGCGGAGGGGGCGCGACATTGCGCGCGACCGCAGGGCCTCGCCCAAATAGGCCTCTGTTTATAGATATTATTAGTTTTTGTAATTGATTATTAGTTAAACGATGTAGATCAATGGTTTGAGCAAAGCCTTATTTCTAAGAATCAAGGGTTCGAACTTGATATAGTCATTTGTCAATTTTTTAATGCTTAGGCCTCATTTTATGAATCTGAACAGGGCCTCCAAATTCTTAGCCCCGGCCTGCAACAAGCATAAGTAAGCAAGGCACCCCTCAAAAGTTGCAGCCCTCTTGTATTTTGAGTTGTATACTTTTGCACTGGCAGCCCTTCAATCTTTTCGATTACTAAGTATATGATTTTATTGTTTAATTTTCAGTTGTATGTTAATGGTTTCATAGTTATAAGTAAAGTAGTATATTTTGCTTTTGTGTATCCCAATTAAATTTAGAGTCACCTTACTTGAATTATTTGAAAAGATCTAAATTTTAAGCATTATTAATCAATTATATTAATAATATATTATATATATATATATATATATAATATATATATATATAATATATAATTATATAATAATATATATATATTATATATATATAGAATAGGATCATGTGAAAAACACAAACCTTAGGTGAAAACTAAAAACTTTTAATCTTGACCGTAGGATGTTAGGGAGATAGACGGTCACGATTATCTATGTATATACTTGTATTTCAATCTGGTACATTGAATGCGTTTAAAGGGTACACGGTATTGTCATCAATAGTACTGAAAGTCTTGTGTACCCTTTACTGCTGTATGACCCTAAATGTAAAAGTACCCACTTTTTGTTTTACGTTTTCATATAACATTGGTTATTCACTGGATCCTACATCTATATATATATATATATATATATATATATATATAATAAATATATATATATATATATATTATAATATATATATATATATATATTAATAAAAATTATTTAGAAGGATTTATGTCCTACTTCGTCACCCCAGTTTGAAATATCTTGCTCCGCCAGGACTGTTGCTGCTGCTTGTCTGAGTCTTTTGTTATTGTGAACTTGCTGCCTAACTATCCCTATTGTGAGTTCTGTTATGTCTCTTGCCTTGAGTGCTTGTTGCTGTAGTGTTTGATGCATTTCTTTCATCTGTTTCTGAATTTGTGTCTTCAAATGTGTCGTGGATTTCGTTAATCACTTAAACTACTTTGATATACTTATTATTTAACATTGATGTTCATATGTCAATTCAAAATGAGTCAATTCAATTATTAATAATTCATTTTAATTTGAGATTCAATCACAAAAAGAACCATAATAATAAAACAAATACAACATTTTTTATTAATTTCATTCACGCATCGGTGCTTAAAAGGCTAGTATAATATAAAATAAGTAAATAATAATTAATATAAATAATAATATATATAATAATATAATAATAATATAATAATAATATAATAATTAATTATAAAATAATATAATATATATAATAATAATATAATAATAATAATAATAATAATAATAAATATTATAATTAATAAATAATAATATATAATAATAATAATATTAATAATAATAATAATAATAATAATAATATATAATATATAATATAAATAATAATAATAATATAAATAATATATAATAATATAATAATTAATAATAAAATTAATAATAATAATGGCGTGGGAGGTCAATTTAGCTACCATCAAAGTGATGGTAAACATTAATAAGTGATAGTGTATCATGTAATAGTATGAATTAGCGGTAGGAAAATTAAAAACCACTAAGTGGTGTAGGTATTTCTAAGATAGCGTATTAGGTATTATACTTTAATTATCCGATGCCTAATAACAAGGATTCTTGTAATAATCACATCAATAATAAAAGATATCTTTAGAGTTGATAGATTTTATGTGATGCTACATACATGATAGTTTAGGCCACAATATATTTTATATGATGGTAAAAAGTATTGATTAAGGCAAGTATATACATATACATATACATATAATCATCAGGTTTCATCTTGCAAACAAAATTCATTTTGGGTTTCATTTCGCAAATAACGCTTTAAAAGGTTTTATCTCGCAAAATTTTAGTTATAAAAGGTTTCATCTCGCAAAATAAGCTTATTTTTACTTATGTACATCTAATATCAATTATATGTGTTGCAAAATACTAAAAAAATTCTATGGAGAAAAAAAAAACTAAAACATAGGTACTTGGTGTTTTATTGAAATCCTATTTTTTTTCCTGTTATCCACAGTCATCTTTTCCTATAACCCTTATTTATTAGAAAATTTTATGCATCGTAAAAATATATTTTTCCCCTTCATTTATTTGYGAGTCAATTTAAACATTTAATTCAATAATTTTTTGTTTTACTATTACCTCATTATTACTTGTGAAAAAAATTCTTTTTTTAATTTTATAATTTGAGTGAAATATATGCTTTAATTTGATCCTAATTGATTTTGTTTTTATGTTGATTACATGTTATATCTGATAATATTTTTTGAATTAATATAACATTAATTGTGGAATTGATTATGTTATATCTGTCAAATTATTTGAATTATGTCTTGAATGATTTCTTTGACTATTTATATAAGTGAAGGGTTTTTCTGTATTTTTCAAGGGGGACACCTTTGCTCGCCCCTTGGCTTATATAATAGAGATACAAATTAATGTTGTGGTTCATTTTTTTTAAAAAAAAAATCGGGAAGAAAAGTAGAGAAAAAGACAAAAAAGTTGTGGTTCCTTCCAAAGTAGGTGTGTAGATGAAATGAGATTAGGAAGTGAAAAAGGGGTAATATGATAATTTTATCATTAAAAAGTTACCAAATAAGGTTTTGTTAGAAAGATTGGATTCATGGGTTGTCAGTCATACAATTTTGCAATTGGCGTCGGAAATGAGGATGCGATCTACATAGTATTCAAATAATGAGTTTTCTTCCCAAAACTATGTCAAGGAGATTGACTCACTAACGGTAGTTTGCATAATTCAGCGAATAATCGGCAACTGCACTTCAACGTSAATCTAGTTTCTCATTAGTATAGTTATTTCAAAGAAGAATTTTACTTGATTAATTTTAATTGTATTTTACTTTTTCTATAATGCTTATTGCAGATGTCGTATGACTTTCAATTATGAAATTTTATGTGTTCTCTTAAAAAAAAAGCGCAATAAATAAATATGACCATTCTTATTGAAAATACATGCAATAGTTTAAGTTTACGATTGTTTTCATACCACACTGTAAATAAAATATGTGATTTCAAATTATGATTTTGGCATGAATTTCATAACAATATTTCATTTGAAAAATAGACCTAAGAACATTGTTTATTTTGATTAGTCATTTTATTAAGCTTCAATTTTTATTACTCTTATTTTGTTTACTTTTTACATATATTTTTAATGTTTATATAGGCTTTCCATATCAAACCTTCAATCAACTCAACATTTCCCACACTAATCAATCAATATAAATTCCAAGTTTAAGCATAATTAAGTCCATGAGTGCAAATTGGTTGAATCTTTGATATGGTATATAACACTAATTTTTTTATGCACACAATGCGTGCAACTTTATTTCTYTCTTATTATTGTTATAGCTCTGTAGAAAGTTTATGCATGAAATTGTGTTTAAGATTTAATATTATCATTAATTAAATAATTAAATAAGGTTTTGGTTCAAGACGAGGATATTAATGTAAGGTGCAAGGAATACTTCAACGAGATGTTTAATGGAAGCCAAGGGGCTGTTATAGGGGATACATCTGTGAGTAAGGAGGAAATCAATGTGGGGTTTGTACGGAGGATTAGAATAGTAGAGGTAGAGGTTACATTGAAGAGGATGAKACCAAGAAGGCGGTAGGACCGGATATATAGTATATTGTGGAGGTGTGGAGGTGCCTCGATAAGGTTGGTATTGATTGGTTAACAAAGTTGTTCAACAAGGAGATGCTCAAGATTGCGCTAACTACAGAAGAATCAAGTTTATAAGCCATACTATGAAGTTGTGGGAACGAGTAATTAGAAATAGGTTAAGGGATGCCTAGCATAGTCCGAAAACATGTTGGTTATTGCAATGAGATCCACAATGGAAGCAATTCATTGTTAAGCAATGATGAGTATTATAGGGCAAGAATAAGAGCTCCATATGGTTTTATCAGTCTAGAGAAGCTATGATGACAAATACCAAGAGATGTATTTTGGTGGGCAATGTTGATTGAAGAAAGGTATTCCTCGAGGTATGTTGACCTGGTTAAGGCATGTAACGGGATGTGTCAACAAATGTGGGACGGTGATGGATTGACGAGGACTTCCTATAACAATTGGGCACAAGGATCGACATTGAGCCCTTCCTTTTTGCGTTGGTTATTAGATGAAGTAACAAGCCAATCCAAGATGAGTGCCATGGTGTGCTATTTGTAGATATATTGATTATGGATGAAACAAAACTGGGGTTATGCAAATTAGAGTATTGGAGACAAAAGGTTGGAATCTCAAGGATTTAAGCTAGTTGGAGCAAAACTGAGTATTTGGAATGTCGTTTTGGGTACAACAGGGTACAATAATGATGGAGTGTGAGGTAGACAGAAAAGATCATCGCTACGAGTGATGCTTTAAGTACCTTGGGTTAATTGTCCAAAGAATGGTTGTTGATCAAATGTGGCTCACAAGACTAAGTCAGGGTGGCTTAAATGGAGCGGCTACGATAGTTTTGTGCGATCGAAGCATCCTCTAAAGTGAAGGGAAATTCTACTGGACTACTATTCGACAGTATTGCTCTATGGCACGGAATGTTAGGCCTCCAAGAAAGAGCATATTCAAAGGTGGTCACGATGCGGATGTTGAGATGGATGTTGAGATACTCGGCGGGATAGAATCAGAAAATTATACGTGAGAAAGTGGTTGGTGTAGGGCATATTCAAAGGCAGGGGTCATCGAGATGCGGATGTTGAGAAGAGCAATATATTGCAGCAAGTTAAGGGAAAACCGTTTGCATTAGTTTGGGCATGTAAGACGGAGACTCAGGAGACACGGGCGGAGAGTGGAAAAGTGGATCAGGGAAATTTAACGAGGTAGAGGGAGACCGAAATGTTTGGTAGGAGGAGTTAAAAAGGATTTGAACTGTTGATTTACAACGATGAGATCTCGTCGTAGGGAGTGGAGGAGGGAAATTCATGTTGAATGACCTCTCGGAATAATACGTTTCGTTCAGTTAGCCGACCCATTTAATGGGTAAGGCTCTGATTGATTGATTAAATAATAAAATAGCGTGCTTACAAAGATGATTTAATAATAGAAAATCGTCAATAGGTTGTTTGACTGTAGATTTTGAAAAAACAATTAATGAGAAATAACAATACTTGTATTTCAAAATTTAAGCAAATTTATTTGACAAAGTATACGTAAAACTTTTTGTGTGTAAGCTTTTTCACAATTATATTAATTCAATATTTGAATTGAAAATTAACTTTTTTCTAAAAATAAATAAATAACATAATATTAGCAAAAAAAAGTTTTTAAAATTTGACATTCTAATAAATATTCTAGAAAAAAATAAACTTGTTGTTTTGTACTCCGTACCATTRTAATCCCTATTATATTTATTCTCTAATCTATTTTTGTCTTTTGACTCCATCTTCCCTTACTTTTCTCCCTTTTACACAAACTCTCTCCAATCAATTTTTACCTTTTGACATCAATCATATTATAATACAKTATTTCTATTTTTTTTCCCTCAAGTTGTAAATGCACACCTTATTAGTAATGAGTAATTATGGGTAATTTTTAAAGAATGTAAATTATTTTCCAAATTTGATTATAGATTTTGCTTGATTTTACTTGATAATTGATTTCATTTGACTATTGAAGGAAGTCTTATTTTTGGTTATTAATTGTTGAAATGATTTGATTGACTACTAATTATTTCATTAATGGCATATCATGTAAATTTCAAAAGGAAGGAGGGTAGAATGATATTTTTAGGTGGACACCGCCGCCACCTCTCCCCTTCCTTTATATAATAGAGATAATCATGGGATTTATGGGCTTCAACCATCAGCTTAAGTTTTTGGTTGAGATGGTACAGTTAACATGTTATCAAAGCCAACATATGACACAGATGTCATAGGTTCAAAACTCTTCTCTCTCTCTCTCCCTTCTAAGTGCAATTTATTATGTGTCCGGTATGAACYGGCTTGTGATGCGTCTACATTTTATGCCCAAATGGCCTTTCATGCGAAGGGTAGTGATAGAGTATACAACACAATTTTATTTGATTTTTTGGGTAATTTTGAATATGTAATATTGATATAAAAGGGTAGACATGTATTTGTGTATATAGAGGGACACTATTGCTCCCCCTTCACTTATATAATTAATAGACATAAGTCCAATTTAAATAGTTTATATGCAAACATAAATACATGCCATTTTATACATTATTACAATTAATATCTGACACAAATGGCTCCATTAATTAGTTGTAGATAAGACCACCAACAACCCTGGCTAGCTATGATTTTAATACTTGGTTTTTTTAGAAGAAAATAAAAAGTTTCATTCATAGTAAAACCAAACGACACTGACAATTTGACAAGTTTGACAAAATATTAACTAACATGCATAGAACCTGTGAACTTTGTGCATTAATAAAACAGATTTGATTAAAATTCACCTTAAATAAATCCCTTCATATGAAACAATACGAATCTATGAGTTCGCGCAGATTCGACATTTTATCTATTTATGCGTAGTTACTATACGTCGGCCCGTGTACATCTATAGTCTTCACAAATATGACAAAAATCATGAAACCCTACAAACTAAGGTCCAAATGAGATGTAGCATACATTGATTAGCGAAACACTAGTAAGTTGAACCAAACTCCATCGCCAAACTGAGAACACAACCATTGGTACAACCTGCGTACCAACCGACACCTAACAGCTGCCGAACAAAAGACATTGACTCAGCCATGGTCTCCTCCTTTAAAC
Organism: Bassia scoparia; assembly: GCA_008642245.1. Lineage (NCBI taxonomy): Eukaryota > Viridiplantae > Streptophyta > Magnoliopsida > Caryophyllales > Amaranthaceae > Bassia > Bassia scoparia. Next base: position 55,288 of record SNQN01002600.1, on the reverse strand, counting down.
AGAAAGAGCAAAAGGGAAGAGATCCAATAGCCCTAGTATTGCGATCAGAAGATACCTAAATCCCAGAGGACACCATTATTGAAATTAATGTAAAAAAACCAAATAAGAGAAAACCTACTCGAGACGACAAGCGAACATCAAACGGCAACGACATCGGCACAACCCCAATCACGACCCTTCAGTAGTTTAACAATCGGAACGAGGACAAAATAACGGGAGTATCGTATCTGACACCCTCCCTCGAACCGCCGTCGCGAATAACCACCAAGGGGGACGTACTAAAGAGATGCCCTCGTCGAAACTACTCGCYCAAGCAAAACGACTCAAAGCACAAAGAGAGGGAGGGGGACTCACCGGCGGCAAGGAAAGGCCGCAGCACAACCCTGATCGGTGAGTCCCAAACAAACCGAAAACAAGGAGGGGCCAAGGGAGACGAGGGAACGAGGAAAACTCACAACCAAACCCTAAAGAGGGACTCTCAAACCCTACCTCTCTAGAGAGAGAAGGGACTCAATCACGATTTCTGATCCTATCCAAGCACAAATACTTTTGTAGGCACATAATTAAGATCAAGRGATTTTAACACTTGGTTGCTCGTCAAATTTCCTCGTTGTTTATGGTTTCTTATCAATTTCAACATGGGATAAGCTGAGATTATACATTTTACACTCACTAGCATAAGGCCAACATTTCCCTTTCTYACCACAATAACATGACCTCGATAACTTGATATGCATGTAAAGATCATGCTCACCGTCTTTCAACACATGACATAATTTTCAATTAAATTTATTTCGGTTCAAACGTACAATTTTTCAGTTCAATCCAATTCGAAAAATGATTCAATTAACTTACTTTAGTTAGTTGATAAAAAAAACATATTAGTTAAATTATTAGTTGAGTCATATAGAGATTTTAACCAATTTGTTCAACGATTTAAATAGTTCGAACCACTACAATTTTTCACTTATCGGCCATTTTTTCATGTTTGAATCAGTTTGTTTCAATTTTGAACTTACATCACATTAGTTTGAATTGTCTTAATAATTATTTATTCTAGAACAATTATTCTTAAAAAAAGAAATTATATTTGCTCCAAAATTATTTTTGACAAGATAAAAAATAATTTCATTAAATATTTTTGGTGTTTAGAGAGACACAAAGGGAGGGGATGAGAATCGACAATAACCAATGACCAAAATACCTACACAAGCACATAACACCTTAATAGAATCTAATATTGAATATATTTGATCAACAATAGCTTTAAATTTATTTACTTATAATTATTTAAAAATATCCATCCAAAACAATACAATATGTTCATAATAAGATATGCTTATTCATACTCTAGTACTTTTGTGATTTGGTGGACTCTAACAAAAATGATGGAAATACTAGAAGAAATCTTCCTTCTTTACCCAAAGAAAAACAAAATCTTAAATAAAGGAAAATCCTAAGGACGGAAATTGAACTTTAGTATAGTTAAAATTAAGTATTAGTTCCGTAATTGTCTAGTTCCAAATACTCCATATATCAATTACGATTTRCATTAAACACATAACATGTACCTTGCTGGACCCTACACGGCCCCGTTTGATAAATTACCCACATACAAGAATGACCACAAATTGATTTATCCTCTATGGTATAAATATCAAAATACTGAATTGGAATATTCCCCCATCTAAAGGAACAATAATATTGTGTAGTACCCCATATATTTGGATGAAAACTAAATTCATACTTTTTACCATAAGAAATTACATGAACTCCTAAATCARCGTCTTTTGATTTGCAATGAACTTCAAGGTTTATTTTTGGCACCATCATATTCGTGATTCCCACATGTGTTCGTTTGGCATTGCACATGCTAATTTCGTAGGATGATACAATAATAAGCAGAAGGAAGGGAATTGTGTCATACTTATTCATAATTTGTTTAATTTTGTTGTTAATAATTTTTTTAACAGGAGGGAAAAAACTTTGTTGAAATTTTATAGATATTGACATATTGCAAACTTACAATTTTATATTACACAAAAATCTGCCAGATTTTCGATATTATTATTAATGAATTTTAGAATCAAGGGATTATTAGCCTTTGGTGACAATTGTCATATAAATAATTTAACAATAATGCATGTGGGTAGATGCATGAAACACTCTTCACCCTCAATTATTATTAACTCCCTGAAATTTGTAAACAAATCCTACTTATGGGATGTTTAGTTTTTTTTTTTTTTTTTTTTTTTTTTTTTTTTTTTTTACAGATAACTTGTTTTTTTCGGTACTGTCCGAGGTTGCATTTTTTTATATTACTTGGTGAAATTGCCGTTATATGGTAGTGTCCATTGACGGGCGTCTTTCTTGTTGTGTTGTGTTATTATCATGCAACTCAATTATATGAAAATTGAAATAAAAAGAAAAAACTTGCAAATTCAAAGGATTATAATTTAAAACTTGAATTATAGATAGATATATATAAAAACAAAAGGTCAATTTAAGAGGTATTCAAAACATGAATGTTACAAAATGTGAAAGAAAAAATCAAGAGAATAAGTAAGGAGAGGGAGACAAAACAATCACAACATAAAATGACAATTTAAGAGATTAAAAAACGAATAACACAAATATAATGTTAAAGATTATTTAAATAAAGGCAAAGAATATGAAGGACAATTAAAAAATTTAATAAAAAATGAAAAGGCAAATAAAAATAGGTAACATGAGACACATTTCACTTAAACATAAACACTTTATACAAATTACTTATTAAGGGGATGACAACATGTATTTATAGATTGAATAGATAGATTGTTTTAAACTTGTGGCAATTTTTACAAGGACATTATTTTATAGTTGGAAAAATTCACAGAAATAGGCCAATTGGGGGGTCTTCCAAAAATTCCAACTATAGATTATTCCGGATAATCCAACTTTGGGGGTTCTTCCATTTTTATCATTTAATTGTGAGCTGATGATTAGGTTAGTAAGTCACGTTTTACATTTTCATTGGCGAAATTAATTAAAACTTAATTAATTAAATTTTAATTAAATTAATATATTTTAATTATACCCTCCCAACCTACTGCCACTTCACTTCCTCCCTCACCCACTACTACATCACTGCAGACCACCTACAAGCCCACACTCCACCAACACTGCTACAAGCACCTGCCTCACTCTATACCTCACACACTGCACTCTCCTCAAATCAGCTCTCACTCCCACAGCACTAGTGCACATCCTCACCTATCCCCACAAATAACATGCACCCAAACAAGACAAACCGAACAGCCCCACCGAAAGCAACCAGAACCAACTACACGAACAAACAACCCACCCTCCCCACCTCTACTTCAACACGACCTAACACATCGACAACAGACACCTCACAACCCACGAAACCCACACTGAACCAGCACTCCTACAAATTCCCACAGACCTACAACCCCAAATACCCATCGACCACTCACCACTACGACCCTCCTCTAGCCCCCAAATATCCCAGAACCTCCAGCAAGCTCCACCGCTTCGACCAATCAAGACTATTAAAAGAGATCCCACCAATTCTGGCCCACAGATTCAACCATCCAACGCGAACCCTCTGACACCAGCTACGCGCACAGAGGAGAGAGAGTGAAAGAGAGGAGAGAGAGACGAGAGAGAGGAGAGGAGGCAACATTGCAGAGAGAGGGGGACAGATAGGAGTCGAGAGATGAGTTGATAGAGAAAGAGAGAGAGATTAGAGGGGCTTTATCTAAAAAAAGAGGAAAAAATTAAACTCTAAATTTAACGCGGTAAATTAATTGTCAGGATATTGTGCAAATAAAAATGGAAGCACCGCCAAGTGGGTATCTTGAAGACCACTGCAAAGGTTTGAGATATATTATGTCGAAGTTATTCGCTTGTATCACTTTAACTTAATTTGCTTTATTTCTTGTAAAACCAACCATTAAGTCTTCAAACGGTTGTCACTATAATAACGTTAAGCATTTTTTCATGCTAATAATGTGCATAATAATTGTCATTATATTACCATATTCATATTTTTATTTAATTTCTAATAGTCTAATATGATAAAAAACGTAGAATTCCATCTCTTCTTTAAGATTAATTAATTGAAATTATTGAATTTTATATCCTATTTTAATTATGAGTAGTTAGAATAGTTCTCTTAGAATTATAATAATTAAGCAATAAATATAAGGAACTCGGAATACACACTCTATAAGTCCTTATAATAAGTGCAAGATGAGATGGGGAAACCGACCCTGCCTGAAAGATTAACATTACAATACTATCATCTACTAAACGTCAGTAACACTTATAAAATTGATATTTACATAAATTCAAATCAATAACAACTTATTTTAATTTATTATCGAAAAATCTTGCAATCATGTTAAACTAAACATTGTTTTTGCTACAAATCGATACGAGAAGACGATTTGGTTTTTAATATAGTAATTGTGGTTTGTATATAACTGCTTTGGCTACAGAAATATAAATTATAACTAGTATATTATCACACTATTTCCCCTTGACAACTGACATAATACCCGGATTGAAAATGAATTTAACACGAATACATATTCTTTGAGACGACAATATGATGATTGTGAAGTTATTTGGTTGTTCATCTCGAATTTTGTTTCATGTTGTTATGAAACTCGGTTTTTCTTGAGAATTTGAATTACAAATAAGTTAATGGTATGTGATATCAAATCACATCTCACACAAATGCCATAACCATACAAACTTGAAAAGACTATTGCCAAATCAAAAATCAAACAAAACATCACGTGTATTAATTTTTCGAACAACCTAATAAAGATTTATTATCTCATTGTCATGTAAGTACATTCATTCCAATTATAACTTAGTATAATAAACGTATCAACATATTTTCAAAAACAATACTTCGTAATTCATCGTATGAAATTCAAATATCAACATCTTAAAATTGGATCGGCATTTGTAAAAAACTATGTACCTTAACTTAGAAGTTGACGAGCAATATATAACAGAATTTCACCATATAATTGGCAGAAAGAGACTTATACATAATTATATAATCAAATAGGTAGTTATAGAGAGGTATCAAACATGAGTGACGAAATGTGAAAAAAATAACAAGAAGAAAATTTAATGACCATGGAACAAACATCAAAATAAAATGACAATATAGAGATTATAAAAGACGAATAACAAGATATAAATGTTAAAGGGATATAAATATTGAAAGGCCAACAGACGAAAGACAAGAAAAAAAAAGATTCTACGATGTACCCTGTAAATTGTGTTTTCATGAAATACCCCTATTTTTCCTTCTATATTAACCCCCCAATTTTTGAAAACTTAACCGATAGGCTCTTCATGGTTCAATCTAAGCATGTATGGTAAATGTAGTTTCAATAAAATTAAAAAAATAAACAAAAGTAAAGGATCACACACATCCCCCTGCCACGAAAATCCACGACCATGACCCTAACAAACTATTATCTACTGGGCGCGGCCCTCACCAATAGCCAGATGGTCAAATGCAAACAGAGTCAATCCAATGAGCAAGTGAGTTGATCTTGTAATCAACCATCTTCGGTAAGTCTACTGAGTTTGTATGTGCATGCCTTTATCGTATTCTTCGAAGGATGGACATACTTTGGTGTGTTTACAAGGTATATTACATTGAATCCGGGCTAATTACAATTCGCGCTAATTGGAAATTGGTTGAGTTTGAAATTCGTATATGGAAGATCATATTGGGTACGAGTGCAGTTTCAAAGGTATAGTCTGTTGAACTACATTAACTCACAGTTTATAAATGGATATAATCTAGTGGCGAATCTAGAATGCATTAAGTTACGCTGAATAAAGAGGTGGATAAGAAGCAAGTGTCCAGTTAATTGGGGCCGTGGAGATGCCATTCAATAGGACGGTTACACTTTGATTTGGACTGCGCTATTGACTGATTAATCAAGGATTATTGGCCTTTTTGGGTTTATTTGCTGATATAGGCTGCTTAATGGGGAGCATAATTGGGACGGGTTACAGAGCTAAAGTGGAATCGGATTACAATAGGATTGAAGGTGCAAACTGGGACAGCTCTTTGTAACGGTTTCTGCAATTATTCTTAACGTTTTAAATGTACATTATCTTTCTGGAGTTTTAAGTGAATAATAATATGTAATATCCAGTTGTAATAAGTTATTATTTGGTCGGTTGACGACATTTAAGTTAACTTAGTTAAATGTCCCGTTTTATTTTAGCGTTAGTAGAGGTTTGAGTTGGACCGGTTTAAGTCAATAAACCGCTCTTTAGTGTATTGATTTTCTTTATTTCATTCTTTATTCATATGTGAATAGTGCAGTGATGAGCGTTATAATAGCTAAATAATGCTAAGATGATAGATTAATGTGCAAAAAACCACGAACCTAATATTGTTGCCATACAAGCGAAAAAGTATTGTGATAAGACTTGAGACTCTTGTGATATCCGATAGATTATTCATGTTTTCCAATTTATAGAGTGTTTGATATGCAGTTTAACGAGTGTAATTTAGTGTGGAGGTCCCTAACTATCACGTTGTTTAGTATTTAGTTCTGCGATTGAGAGGTTCCTAAGCACTATAAGACCAACAAAGACGTGAGCTGATTCCTCGTTTGGTTAATAATCCATATGACACTCAGTTATAAGGGATGAGGATTCCTAAAACGTACTGTTTACTACCCTATGTGATTGTGAATGAATATTTTATACAATGCGCACGTTTATAATATTGGTGAAATGATTTCCACTATTAGTTTACACGATATATTGCGCGTCAGGTGGGGAAATTTCTTGCTAATTTTCAACAGAGGACGATATACCTACTCCAATGGGTGAATCAAAGACGTTGAAGGACAGCTTGGCATACTTTGAAACCGACCATGACTGAACAAAAAGGTTGGAGAATGACCTAAGCCACTTTGCAAGGGAACCTTGACTGTGCCCTAAATGGCAAGCTCATGAAATAAGACAGGAGTAGAATTGTATAAGATGAACCTCCCCCTAGGGAGGAGACAGATCGATACAGAGTCTAAAGGTGATATTCTGGATTTGTGATGCTACTCTATCGCAGAGAAGTATTGACGTGAAATTGGGAGAAGTTATGGAAGAGGTATTAGAATACAAAGTATAACATTCAGCAGAGGAAGAAACCAAATAAAAATATTGCCAAAGGTCAAGACCACAGGGATCGGTGAAGTTGGTATACGAAGGTAACAAAGAGGTCGTCCTTAGGGCAAGGCTCTATTAATCGACTTGGGAGCAAGTTGAAAAAGAGGAATCTGACGGGTCATTTCAATTCTCACAATTACAAACAAGTCAATAGAGAACGTGGTACTTTTACGAACAATTGTGAGTCCGGGAAACTAACAAAGAATTTTGCTAGCTGCAATATCCTATTTTCGAAGGTCACGGAAGTGAGAGATCAATCAGTGGGGATGACAGCTGTGATAACTTAGGTGGCAGGTTTGGACCCAAGAACTTCAAGATAGCTTGAAGGTTAACGAATTTAGACCTTTGTGAAGCTGCGATATAGCAAACTTGGGTTGATCTCAACGTTGTGCATGCCAAAGAAAGAAGAAGAAAGCGTTTGTCAATTTGTATCTCAAAGTGGCACGATGACACTCCAACTTCCTACAAAGGATAGTTCTTCTACTTTCAGTGCAATACCACAGAGCGAAAAAAGGAGCTAAGCTAGTGAATGTAAGATGTACAAGGAAGTGAGAGAGAGGGATATATCAGAAAATATGTCAAGAATACAAAGATTTGAACCCCATGCAAGAGCTGTAATAGACCTTTGCAATGCGACATACTGAATTGGGCAAGACTTTTCGAGGGATTAAAGGTCGGAGGAATGAGATACGCCTCTAATGCGAGGTAGAACACCAAAATACCAGCGAGAAGAAGGAGCTGATCAATTAGTTTTTCACAAGAAGAGGAGGCCAATAATCTGAGTCGTTAGAGAGAAGGGCATCTGGCAATCGTAAACATTGAGGAACCCGCATCTAAGGCAACATATTTTCATCATCCAGTGAAATGGTGAAAGGCGATGTATTGATCTAATTTAGTTGATGGTGGTAGTGAGAAGCAAAACAATTACCAAACTTGCTTGACAAACTAGGTCTACGATCCAGTGCAATGACCATAGCTCAATTGAGTTGGTTGGGACTGCTAGGTTCTAGCACAGGGTTCAGAAAGCAATGCACTGGTGATTTTTCTAATTGGTTCTTATCATGATTCTGCACTTATGTGATGTGTTCTAGGATGCTTGTCACTATTTATACTTGTAGGCGGGGGCCGTGAATTGTTAGGCCTATGCCTGATGGTTCCATGAATACGTACCACACTATAGATCATCAAGGAAATACAAATGAAACTTACATCCTTACCCTCATGTTTTGTCAAACATAGTTACAATCTAAGGAGGATGTACATTGCTTACCTAAAGGATGTGAAAGGAACTGGTGATAATGATGAGTTCGTATTTCGTTGTATTCGTAAAGAGTCCTGAACAGATTTTTTGAGTAAACCACTAAAATTTGGCTCCAATAATATTAGGATTTGGAGAGTTTTTCCTCATAGTAACTAAGGGTTCCTACCTTAGGGATTGAAACCAAGTTGATTCTTATTCCTGGTGCCCTTGCCAACATACCGGCCTATTAGGTGTAATCCTTGGAAACCAAGGAGTGTTGCATAAGGCAGTAGAAGATGATGAGTATGGGTATATTGCGTAGTCTACTGTCCTTGGCTGTTCCTGCTGCTTGTTGTGCCTAAAAAGGATGGTAATGGCGTAGTGTAATTGTATAGTAGTATATCTATATCCAAATACAGGGTTTCCTATCCCAGAGGCTTGATAGTATCTTGTAAGTTGAGTGGTCCAACTCTTTTCCAGGTATCTAACCGGAGTAGGATACATCAGATTCACGTATAGAAAGGGATGAATGGAAAACTGCTTATCAAGACCAATCACCGGTTATGTATGATGGTCATGGCATTTGATACCATCCCAGTACTTTTGCATGAGTTACTATGAAGCTTGAGGCTTTTCTGGGCAAGTGTGGTGGTGTATTTGATACATTCTGATTTATGTAAAGAAATGGAGATGACATTTGTTACATTTTTGTTTGAGGTTTTCAAAAGTTTTGAAGAACAAATGTATCTGAAAAACCTTGAAAAAATGTAATTTTATGCTATATGAGTTATCTTTTCTTGTTTACATTATTTCAGGTGTGGAATCAATCCTTAGCAAGATAGAGCTATTCATCGTGGGCTTAACACTCAAGGTCTCATTCCATGGATAGCTTCTTTTATGAGGTTTAGTTCAAAATTTTCAAGCACACTGCATGCTCATAACTAAAGAAGGTTGCATTTGAGTGGACTCCCATAGCTCAAAGCATTGAAGAAGTCAAGAGAATATGTGCAACCACAATCATTAGGCACTCAGCATTTTTCAATAGCCCATTTGAAGTTGAGGTTGATCCAGTGGGAAGAAATTGTTCATTTTGATCAGAAGGGAGCCTAATTGCTTATTTCAGTGAGAAGTTGAGTCAAGGCAAGTTGAATTATTCCACCTATGACAAGGAGTTATATGCAATGATAAGGGCTTTGGAACATTGGTCACATTATTTGAGGCCACAACCGTTCATATTGCATTCTGATCATGAGTCCTTGAGGTTCATACATGGCCAAAAGAAGTTGAATTCGAGACATGCAAAGTGGGTGGAATTCTTGCAAACATTTAACTTTTCCTCTAAATACAAAAGTGGAAAGGCAAATGRTGTTGCGGATGCCTTATCTAGGAGGCATGCTTTGCTTGGAGTTGTGGAGGCTAAGGTACTTGGGTTCGATTTGTTCAAAGAATACTACAAGGAAGATGAAGATTTCAAGCCAATCTTGGGAAGGTGCGTGAATGGAGTTTATGAGTTATTTTCCTTACAAAATGATTTTCTTTTTAAGGGAAATAGGTTATGCATTCCTAAGTGTCCAATTCGAAGCTTGTTGTTTCATGAGGCACATAGAGGTGGTCTTGCTGGCCATTTCAGAGTTCAAAAGACTATGGAGCTTCTTCAAGCTCACTTTTATTGGCCTAATATGTTGTCTACTGTCCATCATGTGGTCACTCGTTGTTCTACTTGTCAAAGGGCCAAGATGGTGTTTCAAAAGGGTCTCTACAAGCCTTTGCCTATTCCGGAAAGACCTTGGGAAGACATAAGCATGGAATTTCATTGTGGCTTTACCTAGAACTCAAAGAGGTAAGGATTCAATCATGGTGGTGGTTGATCGATTCTCAAAGATGGCTCATTTCATTCCTTGTCACAAAACTTAAGATGCTATGAAAGTGGCTAAACTATACTTTSATGAGGTGGTTCGTTTTCATGGGATTCCAAGAACAATTGTTTCTGATCGAGACACAAAGTTTCTAAGTCATTTTTGGAAGTCTTTGTGGCGTTTGATGGGGACTAAGTTGTTGTTTTCTACCTCACATCATCCTCAAACAGATGGCCAAACCGAGGTGGTGAATAGGGTACTAGGTTCTTTTCTTAGGACCTTGGTGAGTAAAAGCACAAAAGATTGGGATGTCAAGCTTGGTCATGCTGAGTTTGCTTACAATAGAACTCCTAGTACTACTACAAAGTATTCTCCTTTTGAAGTGGTATATGGTTCTAATCCCTATGCTCCTATTGACCTCATAGCTCTACCTAAAGACAAGTTCGTTCATGGAGATGCAAAGGAGCAAGCAGAATTCATGATCAAAATCCACAAGGAGGTGAGAAAAAACATTGAGAAAGCNTTTTATATTACATGGTGATTTTGGGAATTAATGCTAGTGTCCATTGACGGGCGTCTTTCTTGTTGTGTTGTGTTATTATCATGCAACTCAATTATATGAAAATTGAAATAAAAAGAAAAAACTTGCAAATTCAAAGGATTATAATTTAAAACTTGAATTATAGATAGATATATATAAAAACAAAAGGTCAATTTAAGAGGTATTCAAAACATGAATGTTACAAAATGTGAAAGAAAAAATCAAAGAATAAGATAAAGGAGAGGGAGACAAAACAATCACAACATAAAATGACAATTTAAGAGATTATAAAAAACGAATAACCCAAATATAAATGTTAAAGGATTAATTTAAAATAAAGGCCAAAGAATATGAAGGACAATTAAAAAATTTAGATACCAAAAAAATGAAAAGGCCAAATAAAAAAATAGGTTTAACATGAGACACATTTCACTTTAACATTAAACACTTTATACAAATTACTTATTAAGGGGATGACACATGTAATTTTATAGATTTGTAATAGATAGATTGTTTTAAACTTGTGGCAATTTTTAAAAGGAACATTTATTTTATAGTTGGAAAAATTCACAGAAATAAGCCAAATTTTGGGGGGTCTTCCAAAAATAATCCCAACTATAGATTATTCCGGAATAATCCCAACTTTGGGGGTTCCCTTCCATTTTTATCCATATCTAGTTGGTGACCTGATGATTAGGTTAAGTATCACGTTTTACATTTTCATTGGCCGTAATTAAATTAAAACTTAATTAATTAAATTTTAATTATAATTAAATATATCTTAATTATACCCCCTCCAACCTCACCTGCCACTTCACTTCCTCCCCTCACCCCACCTACCACCTCACCATCACCTGCCAGCACCACCTACAACCGCCTACTGCCACCCTCCTCTCACCCTCATACTCTCACAKCCACCTCAGCTCCTCACCTCACCACAACCTGCCACTCTCCTCTCACCCTCACAGCCACCTTAGTGCCTCACCTCCTCACCTCATCACCACAAAAATCACCTGCCACCCACGAAAACCAGCACACCACCACGAAAACCAGCCCACCACCCACGAAAATTAGCCCAACACCCACGAAAACCAACCCATCACCCACGAAAACCAACCACCACGACTTGCCCCACCCTCCTCTCACACCCAAATCATCCCACAAACCACTCACACACCCAAATCAGCCCATGAACCACCACCATCTACCACCCTCCTCTCACACCCAAATCAMCCCACGAACCACCACCACCTACCACCCTCCTTTCACCCCCAAATCAGCCCACGAACACCCTCCGCTGGCCTCCCACAGCCGCTTCACCACCTCCAACGAACCACCCTGAGCACAGGGCCTACGCCGCCATCAAGAGGAGAGAGAGTGAAAGAGGGAGAGAGAGAGAGAGAGAGAGAGAGAGAGAGAGAGGAGGCAACATATCAGAGAGAGGGGGGAAGATAGAGAGTGAGAAAGATGAGTGATAGAGAAAGAGAGAGAGATTAGAGGGGCTTTTATTAAAAAAAYAGGAAAAAATTTAAAATCTAATTTTAACCGGTAAATTAAGTTGTAGGTCATTGTGACCAAATAAAAAATGGAAGGCACCCCCAAAGTTGGGATTATCTTTGGAAGACCCTSCAAAGTTGAGATTATTTATGTGAATTTTTCCTTTATAGTTTACACTTAATTTTATTTCTTTAACCCAACCATTAAATTTCAACGGGTTGTACCTAAATAACGTTAGCATTTTTTTCATGCTATATGTGCATAATATTGTCATATTATCTACCATATTTCAATTTTTAATTTAATTTTTAATATGTCTAATATGATAAACAAAATGTAGAATTCATTTTCTTTCAAAGATTATTAATTGAAATTTCGAAATTTATCTCATTATTAACTTTTTTTTAATATGGTAAGTAAGAATAAAAGATTACTCATTAATGACATTTATAATCAATTAAGGTTAAAAAAATATTTTTGAAGGGAATCGGGGACACCAGCATCCTCCTCTTTCGCTTATAAAATAGAGATAAAAACATTAACATACTACATACCTACAAAAGTACATAACACTTTAATAAAATTTAATTTTACATAAATTCAATCAATAACAACCTTTAATTAATTTATTRGTTTAAAAATCTTCATCATGTTAAAACTAACATTTTTTTTGCTACAATGATACGAGAAGCGATTTGGTTTCTATAATACGGTAATTGTGGTTGTATATAACTTGCTTTGCTACCAAGAATATATAAATTAAACTTAGTATATTAATCACAACTAGTTTCCCCTTGACCTGACAATAATACCCGGGATTGAAAATGAAATTAACACAAAAACATATTCATTTAGAGACGACCAATAATTGATGATTGTGAGTTCATTTGTGTTGCATACTCGCATTTTTGTTGATGTTTGTTATGCAAACTCGGTTTTCTTGAGAATTTGAATTACAAATAAGTTAAATGGTATGGTGATATCCAAATCACTATCTACAACACAAATGCATAAACAACTACAAAACTTGAAAAGAATATTGCCAAATCAAATAATCAAAACAAAATATCGAGTGTATCTAAGTTTTCGAACAACCTAKATTAAAATTTATATATAATCTATTGTATGTGAATACATTCATATCCAATTATAATTAGTAAAATAAAAATATCAAATATCAACAATTTTAAAAACAATACTTCGTAATTGCATTCTATGAAATCTCAAATATCAACATCTAAAATTGGATCGGATTTGTCAAAAAACTATGTACCTTTAAACTTAGAAGATTGACGAGAAATATATACRAGAATTTCACCCATATAATTTGGCAAAAGATGATATACAAATAAATATATATAATCAAAAGGTCAGTTTAAGAGGTATTCAAAACATGAATGTTACGAAATGTGAAAAAAAATAACAAAGAAAAATATTAAGGACATGGAGACAAAACAATCACAACATAAAATGACAATTTAAGAGATTATAAAAGACGAATAACCCAAATATAAATGTTAAAGGATATAAAATGATTGAAAAGGCCAAACAAGACGAAAGACAAAAAAAAAATAGATTTTCTACGATGTACCCCTGTGAAATTGTGTTTTCCATGAAATACCCCTATTTTTTTCCTTCTATATTATACCCCTCAATTTTGAAAACCTTACCCATTATAGCCTTCATGGTTAACTTTAAGCATGTATGGTAAAATGTAGTTTTCAATAAAATTAAAAAATAAACAAAAAATTAAAAAATAAACAAAACAACCACCCACCCCACCCTTACTCCTCCCTAAACCACCACGACCCATTATCATCTACTTTGGCCGCGGCCCCTCACCAACTGACCAGAATGGTCCAAATGCAAACGAGTCCAATTCCAATGCAAAGGAGTTGATCTTGTCCAAAACCATCTTCGAAGTAAGTCCTACTGAGTTTGATGTGCATGGCCCTTATGTTTCTTCMAATGGATGCACTTTGTTAAGTGTTACTATGTATTTTAATTGAACTCGGGCTAAATTAACAATTCGGGCTGAAATGGAAAATCTGGGTTGAGTTTGAAATTCGGACTAATCATTATTTGGGCAGCAGTTTCAAAGGAGTTTTGACTGATTATTAATCGGTTTAAATGGAATAATTAGTGGCGTTTTATGGCATTATTAGCTGAATAAAGAGGTTGGAATAAGGAGCAAGTGMCCAGCTTAATTGGAGCCGTTACATGCAATTAATGGACGGTTACACTTTGAATTRGGACTGAGCAATTGAGCTGAATTAATCAGGATTAATTGGGGCATTTTTGTGTTTTATTTGCGATTAAGGCTGCTTAATGGGAGCATAATTGGGCGGTTACAAGCATTAAAGTGGACGGTTACAAGTAGCTTGAAGGTGCAAACTGGGCAGCTCTTTGTAACGGTTTTTGCAATTAATTCTTAGCCGTTTTGCTTTAAATTATTCTTTCTGTTTTTAAGTTTGAATAATTAATTTAATATCTCAGTTGTAATAAGGTTATTATTGGTCGGTTATGGACCATTATTAACTTAGTTAAATTCCAGTTTTATTTTAGCCGTGTAGGTTTGAGTTGGACGGTTATAGTCCAATTAAACGGCTCTTTAGTTTATTCTTTATTTTCTTATTCATGGCAAGTGAATGGTTGTAATATGATAGCTATATATAGCTAAGTTATGATTAATGAAAAACACACCAGAATTTTGCCAAAATACACGAAAGTATTTGATTAAACTTGAACTTTGTGAGTCGAGTTATTTTTTCCAATTTGAGTGTTTGATCTCAGATTGAAGGAGTGTAGATTTAGTGAGAGTTCCTAAAACTAAACTTGTAGTATTTGTCTAGGTTGAGAGTTCCCTAAACACTACTACGCCCAAACAAGTGAGTGAAAGTTCCTCCTTGTTATATCCTCAAGTTAAGGGTGAGAGTTCCCCTAAACTTACTTGTTTTTATTCATTGTTTGTGAGTGATATTTCTAAACACATTCTGCCCACTTTATACTATTTGTGAATGAATTTCCATATTAGTTTACACATCATTTGGCGCGTCAGGTAGGGGGAAATTTTCTTAAATTTTCCAGACGGGACGATTACCTACTTACAATGGGTGAAAATCAAGACTTGAGGACAGCTTTGGATGCTTTGAACCGATCCATTGCTAGCCAAGAAAGGTTGGCCGAACTAATGCAAATTTGCAAGGGAACCTTGCTGCCCTAATGGCAAGGCTCATGAACGTCAAGACAGGAGAGAATGAGAAGATGAACCTCCACCTAGGAGGGAAGATCGAAGTCTAAAGGTGGATATTCCTGCCTTTGATGGCACTCTTAATCCAGAGAGTACTTGGATGGGAGAAGTCTTTGGAGAGGTATTTCGAATACAAAGACATTCAGGAGGAAGAACCAAAAGTACAAAATTGCCAAGGTCAAACTCAAAGGTTATGGTGGATAGTTGGTTACAAGGTGAACAAAGAGGTCGTACCCTTAGGGGCAAGGCTTCTATTTTCGACTGGAGCAAGTTGAAGAAGAGGATGAGGGATCATTTCATTCCTCACAATTCAAACAAAGTCAATATGTGAAGTGGAGTACTTACTACAGAATGGTGATCCGGTGGAAAGCTACATCAAAGAATTTGATAGGCTTGCAATTGTTTTCGAAGTCACTGAAAATGAAGAGCTCAAGATGGGACGTTTTGTGGCAGGTTTGGACCAAGACTTGCAAGATAAGCTTGAAGGTTACACTAATTTGACCTTTGTGGAAGCTTGTAAACTTGTGCTCAAGTTTGATGCAAAAGAAAGAAGAAGAAGCCGTTTGTCACTCCTCAAGTGGCACGAAAACCAACCTTCCCTACAAGGATAGTTCTTCTACTTTCAAGTCCAATGACCACCAAGAAGGACAAAAAGGAGACTAAGCTAAGTGACATTGTATGTTACAAATGTGGAGGAAGAGGGCATTTCAAGAAGGATTGTCCAAATGCAAGAGCTTTGACCATGCAAGAGGTAAAGCTTATTGCAAATCAGACCATGAATTGGGAGGACTTCGAGATTGAAGAAGTGGAGGATGAGAACCTATGGAGAAACCGAGGAGGAGGACATTGTTTTCCCAGAAGAGGAGCCAAAACCAATCTGGTCGTGAGGAGGGCATTGCAATCTCACATTGAGGAACCCATAGCACCTCAAAGGCAACATATTTTCATCACCAAGTGCAAGGTGAAAGGCGAGGTATGTGATCTAATTGTTGATGGTGGTAGTGAGGCAAATACAGTTTCCAAAACTTTGGTGACTAAACTTGTCTTACGACTACAATGCATCCACATCCTTACAAGTTGAGTTGGTTGGACTCTAGTTCTAGCACGGGGGTTAGAAAGCAATGCATGGTTGATTTTCTATTGGTTCTTATCATATTCTCAATTATGTGATGTTGTTTCTATGGATGCTTGTCACATTTACTTGGTAGGCCGTGGCAATCTGTTAGTCTATGCCTGATGGTTATCATAATACTTACACTAAATTCATCAAGGAAACAGAAAAAATTAATCCTTACCACCCCATGTTTGTCACAACATGTTAAACAATCTAAGGAGGTGTCATTGCTTACTCTTAAGGAGTTTGAAAGGGAAATTGGTGATAATGATGAGTTGTATTTGTTGTATTCTAAAGAAGTCCATGAACAGTTTTTTGAGTCAAAACCCTAAATTGGCCCATTAATTAAGGACTTTGAGGATGTTTTTCCTGATGAATTACCTAAGGGTTACCACCTTTTAAGGGGAATTGAACACCAAATTGATCTTATTCCTGGTGCCCCTTTCCCAACAAACCGGCCTATAGGTGTAATCCTTTGAAACTAAGGAGTTGCAAAGGCAAATAGAAGAATTGATGAGTATGGGTATTTGCGTGAGTCTATGAGTCCTTGTGCTGTTCCTGCTCTGTGGTGCCTAAAAAGGATGGTACATGGCGTATGTGTATTGATAGTAGGGTTGTTAACAACATTACTATCAAGTACAGGTTTCCTATCCCAAGGCTTGATGATATGCTTGATGAGTTGAGTGGTTCCAACATCTTTTCCAGGGTTGATCTAAGGAGTGGATACCATCAGATTCGTATGAGAGAAGGGGATGAATGGAAAACTGCTTTCAAGACCAAGCACGGTTTGTATGAGTGGCTTGTCATGCCATTTGGACTAACCAATGCTCCTAGTACTTTCATGAGGTTGATGAATGAAGTTTTGAGGCCTTTTCTGGGCAAGTTCGTGGTGGTGTATCTTGATGACATTCTGATTATAGTAAGAATGGAGATGATCATTTGTTACATTTGTTTGAGGTTTTCAAAGTTTTGAGAGAACAAAAATTGTATGGAAAACTTGAAAAATGTATTTTATGCTATATGAGGTTACTTTTCTTGGTTACATATTTCAGGTGATGGAATCAATCCCTAGCAAGATAGAGGCTATTCAATCGTGGCCTAGTCCAAAAACACTCACGGAGTGCGCTCATTCCATGGATTAGGCTTCTTTTATATGAGGTTCATTCAAAATTCAGCACACTCATGGCTCCATAACCGAGTGTACAAAGAAGGGTCATTGAGTGGACTCCTCAAGCTCAAAAGGCATTTGAAGAAGTCAGAAAGAGTGTTGCAACACACAATCTTTAGCACTTCCAGATTTTTCAAAGCCATTTGAAGTTGAGTGTGATGCAAGTGGAGAGGAATGGTGCATTTTTTGATTAAGAAGGGCGGCCTATTGCTTATTTCAGTGAGAAGTTGAGTCAAGCAAGTTTGAATTATTCCACCTATGACAAGGAGTTATATGCCAATGATAAGGGCTTTGGAACATTGGTCAACATTATTTGAGGCCACAACCGTTCATATTGCATTCTGATCATGAGTCCTTGAGGTTCATACAGGCCAAAGAAGTTGAATTCGGACATGCAAAGTGGGTGGAATTCTTGCAAACATTTAACTTTTCCTCTAAATACAAAAGTGGAAAGGCAAATGCTGTTGCGGATGCCTATCTAGGAGGCATGCTTTGCTTGGAGTTGTGGAGCTAAGGTACTTGGGTTCGATTTGTTCAAAGATACTACAAGAAGATGAATCTTCAAGCCAATCTTGGAAGTGCGTGAATGGAGTTATGAGTTATTTTCCTTACAAAATGATTTTCTCTTTTAAGGAAATAGTTATGCATTCCTAAGTGTCCAATTCGAAGCTTGTTGTTCATGAGCGACAATAGAGGTGGTCTTGCTGGCCATTTCAGAGTTCAAAAGACTATGAGCTTCTTCAAGCTCACTTTTATGGCCTATATGTTGCTATGTCCATCATGTGGTCACTCGTTGTTCTACTTGTCAAAGGGCCAAGATGTGTTCAAAAGGTCTTACAAGCTTTGCTATTCCGGAAAGACTTGGGAAGACATAAGCATGGATTTCATTGTGTTTACCTGAACTCAAAGAGGTAGGATTCAATCATGGGGTGTTGATCGATTCTCAAAGATGGCTCATTCATTCCTTGTCACAAATTTACGAAATGCTATGAAAGTGGCTAAACCTATACTTTCATGAGGTGGTTCGTTTTCATGGGATTCCAAGAACAATTGTTTCTGATCGAGACACAAGTTTCTAAGTCATTTTGGAAGTCTTTGTGGCGTTTGATGGGGACTAAGTTGTTGTTTTCTACCTCACATCATCCTCAAACAGATGGCCAACCGAGGTGGGAATAGGGTACTAGGTTCTTTTTCTTAGACCTTGGTGAGTAAAAGCAAAAAATTGGGATGTCAGCTTGTCATGCTGAGTTTGCTTACAATAGAACTCCTAGTACTACTACAAAGTATTCTCCTTTTGAAGTGTATAGTTTCTAAATCCCTATGCTCCTATTGACCTCATAGCTCTTACCTAAAGACAAGTCGTTCATGGAGATGCAAAGAGCAAGCAGAATCATGATCAAAATCCCACAGGAGGTGAGAAAAACATTGAGAAAGCCAATGAAACTTACAAGAATCAAGCCAACAAAAGGTCAAAATGTGAAGAACTTCGAAGTTGGTGACTAGTGTGGATTTACATGAGGAAGGAAAGAATTCCCTAACCAGAGGAAGAACAAGCTGTGCCTAGGGCCGAGGGTCCATTTGAATAGTCCAGAAGGTAAACTGACAATGCATACAAGGTGGATTTGGGAGTAAGTATGGATTCGAGCACATTCAATGTGGAGATCTTGCACCTTACCATGATGATGAAGAATGAGACAATCTTTTGAAGAAGAGGAGATGACCAGAAGTCCAATGCAACGAGTCCAATTCCAATGCAAGAAGTTGATCTTG
Source organism: Bassia scoparia (assembly GCA_008642245.1). Classification (NCBI taxonomy): domain Eukaryota; kingdom Viridiplantae; phylum Streptophyta; class Magnoliopsida; order Caryophyllales; family Amaranthaceae; genus Bassia; species Bassia scoparia. Next base: position 35,631 of record SNQN01002600.1, on the reverse strand, counting down.
TCCAAAACCATCTTCGAAGTAAGTTCTATGAGTTTATGTGCATGGCCCTTAGTTTCTTCCTAATGGATGCACTTTGTAAGTGTTACTATGTATTTTAATTAAACTCAGGCAAATTTAACAATTCGGGCTGAAATGGAAAATCTGGGTTGAGTTTGAAATTCGGACTAATCATTATTTGGGCAGCAGTTTCAAAGGATGTTTTGACTGATATTATCGGTTTAAATGGAATAATAGTGGCGTTTATGCATTATTAAGCTGAATAAAGAGTTGGAATAAGGAAGCAAGTGCCAGCTTAATTGGAGCCGTTACATGCAATTAATGGACGGTTACACTTTGAATCGACTGAGCAATTGAGCTGAATTAATCAGGATTATTGGGGCTTTTTGTGGTTTATTTCTGATTAAGGGCTCTTAATGGGAGCATAATTGGCGGTTGCAAGCATTAAAGTGGACGGTTACAAGCAGCTTGAAGGTCAATCTGGGTAGCTCTTTTTAAATAACGTTTTCAATTAATTCTTAGCCGTTTTGCTTTAAATATTCTTTTTGATTTTAAGTTTGAATAATTAGTTTAATATCTCATTGTAATAAGGTTATTATTGGCGGTTATGGACCATTAATTAACTTAGTTAAATTCCAGTTTATTTTAGCCGTGTAGGTTGAGTTGGACGGTTATAGTCCAATTAAACGGCTCTTTAGTTATTTCTTTATTTTCTTTATTCATGACAAGTGATGGTTGTAATAATAGCTATATATAGCTAAGTTAGATTAATGAAAAACACACCAGAATTTTCCAAATACACGAAATATTTGATTAAACTTGGACTTTGTGAGTCGAGTTGTTTTTTCCAATTTTGGTGTTTGTCTCAGATTGAAGGAGTGTAGTTTTAGTGAGAGTTCCCTAAAACTAAACTTGTAATTTGTCTAGGTTGAGAGTTCCCTAAACACTATTACCCCCAAACAAGTGATGAAGTTCCTCCTTTATATCCTCAAGTTAAGGGTGAGAGTTCCCTAAACTTACTTGTTTTTATTCCATTGTTTGTGAGAGAATATTCTAACACATTCTGCCCACTTATATTACTATTTGTGAACGAATTCCATATTAGTTTACACATCACCAACGCCGCCACCCTCATCACGCGCGCCCGCCTCTGCGAACAGAACCCGCATTCGCGACGAAACCCCTCCCCTCGAACCCTTCCTCTCGAACCCCGACCCAATCGAACCCCGCCTCAACCATTCGAATCCAAAACAGAACCCCACCACTCACCGGCCATCATTCGAACCCCACCCTAATTCGAATCCCATTGCACCCTCCTCCATTCGAATCCCAAGAACCCAGAATCTCGAAACCAATAGAAAAAAAACCCTCAATCATAGGTTTTGAATTTTAAATCCAAAAATCAATGAAAATCGCAATTAAAATCATGGTTTTGCCATTCAACACCAACCCCAATCAAAGCCTAAGTTAATTTCGAATTGAATTGAGTTTGAATTGATTTCGGGTTTAAAATTGATTGAGGACGAAGAACACAAAGGGGGTGTTGAGTGGGTTGCGTGGCGCAGGGTGTCGAGTGTGGTCATCGAGTGGTTCGTGAAGTGGTTTGCGAGTAAGGGTGGACCGGTGGAAAGTGTGGTCGAAGGCGTGGTGAGTGGGTGGTCGTCGAAGGAGGATGGTGGAGTGGTGAGGTGGTGCTTTATTTTTTTTTTGTTTTTTTTTTTTAAAATAATTATCCTTAGTTTGCAGGTCAATAAATCATTAAGTTACCTTGTAGAATATTAGTAAATTTAGGGTATATTATAGAAGTAAAAATAATAAGGTTTTCGGGAAAATGAAAATCACGAGGGTACACCGTAGAAATCCCAAAAAAATAGATACCAAGAAGATGAAAGCTAAATTAAAAAAAAAAGTTTTAACATGAGACACATGTCACTTTAACATTAAACAGTATAAAAACTTATACAAATCTATATTCTATTACTAAAGCACCCCACTACTTTCCCTTTTCCCTCCCAAAATCCTCCAACTTTACCTAATAAATGATTACATAAAAAACTACAATAATTAATGACTACAAGACATGAATGATGCTTTAAATTTATTTTTAGACTATCAAACAAGATCAATTAATCTATGATTAGAATTTTTAGCCATAAGTATAATTTAAATTTTAAATAATTTTATTTTTAAAACTAACAAAATGATTTATGTTTATTTAGGTTACAAAAATATTTTATGTAAGAGTATTACTCTATACATATATTATAGAGTATTTAAAATCGAGCATTTGCTCGGGAATTATCTAGTTACTGAATAAGGGGATGACACATGTCATTTTATACTTCCTTTTTATAGACTAGTAACTAGTAATAGATTGTTTTAAACTTGAGGCAATTCTTAAGAGGAACATTTATTTTATAGTATACACTTAACTTTATTTCTATAATCCAACCATTAAATTTTAACCGGTTGTACCTAAATAACACTTACATTTTTGCACACTATGTGTGCAACTGTGCATAGTATTGTCATATTATCTACCATATTTCAATTTTTTATTTTAATTTTTAATATGTCTAATATGAAAAAAAGTAGAATTCGTTTTCTTTCAAAGAATATTAATTGAAATTTCAAAATTTATCTCATTTTTTAATTTTGTTTATATGGTAAGTAAGAATAAAAGATTACTCATTAATYACATTTCTAATCAACTAATTTATAATCAATTAAGGTTGAAAATGTATTTTTGAAGGGAGATTGGGGACACCGGTGTCCTCGTTCGCTTATAAAATAGAGATAAAAACATTAACATACTACATACCTACAAAAGTACATAACACATTGATAAAATTTAATTTTACATAAATTCAATCAATAAAAACTTTTAATTAATTTATTTGTTTAAAAATCTTCATTCAAAACAATACGATATATAMGTGGGTTTACATTAATATGGTATAATAAGATATGCTTAGGCATACTCTAGTACTCCGTACTTCTTAGACTCTTACAAATATGGTGACCAACTAAAACAAATCTTCCTTCTTTATCCGATAAAAAAAAAAATAAAAATCTTAAAGGAAAATCAATTACGATTCCACTCAAAACATTTACTTTCGATATCATTGTACCTACACGGCCCTTCTTCAAAAATATGCCACACACAATTATGACCACATTCTGATGAGTCCCTTTTGCTTTTAAAAATATCAAAATAATGATTTACATTCAACCATCTAAAGGTACAATAGTATTGTGTAGTACCCCATATATTTGGTTTGAAACTAAACTCATAATTGTCGAGATAATGAGAAAGTACATGAACTCCCAAATCATCGTTCTTTGATTTGCAATGAACTTCAAGACTCGTTTTATTTTCCACATAATTCGTGATTATCACATGTGTTCTGGCATCGCACGTGCTAATTTCGTAAGATGATACAATAATTAGCAGAAGGAGGGGAATTATGACATACTTATTCGTAAATTGTTCCATTTTGGTGCTAATGATTTTAAAGAGGAGATGGAAACACTTTGTTGAAAACTATTGATATGAACATATTGCAAACTTACACTTTTATATTGCCCAAATTTCTGAGATTTTCGCCATTAATATTAATGAATTTTAGAATCAAGAGATTATTAGCCTTTGGTGAGAATAATTGTCATCGATGTAATTTATCTATAATGCATGTGGGTAGATACATGAAACACTCTTCACCCTCAATTATTTTTAACTCCCTGCATTTTGTAAACAAAMCCTACTTATGGGATGTTTGGTATGTACAGATAATTTCATCATTTTGATAAAGAAAAGAAACTTAAATAATCGTTTCCATTTCTAATTGTTTGGAAAGAGCTAAGTTAATGTAATAAATACCGTTTTTGAAGGGTAACAAAATCACCTTATTTAATTTGTTATCCTTTTAAAAATAGTAGAAACAAATTACGTTTTTTTCTCAACCAAAACTTCTCATTTGTTTCCATTCCACTAGAATACCAAATAACTACTCCCTCCGTTCCATGAAGTTCATGCCACACTCGTTTATTTCACTATTCACAAGTGAAGAGAATCTTGTAAATAATTGTCAATGTATAATTATAAATATAGTCATGTGGGGTCTTGTTTGATTCGTACTAATGAATAGATATAATACAATGTACAGTTCCCTCAAGAAAACTAAATATAAACGATCAAACATGCATTGGAAGCGTAATGAATAGAAATGGCATATCTTCAGGAACAGAAGGGATATTAAATATTACTCTATGCGTATATTATATATATATAATATATAATTATATACTATAGATTATATATAATATAGTATATCAAGCCAATGAGGAACACTGATGGTTGACCGTATACAGTCTGAGGGCACTCTAAAGGAACACAGTCACCTACTGTAGACCACACCATATATATATATATATATTATATATATATCTTAATATATAATTATTATATAATTATATATATATATAATATATAAGTATATAGTATATAATAGTATAAAAATAAAATAATGTGGTACATTTTTACATTTCACAGGGTCATACAACAATAAGGGGGAATGAAGAATTTCAGCTACGGAATGAACATACACGCTACCCCTTTAATTACCCATTTATGTACAATACTGAAAAGTATATACCATAGAATAAATCGTGACTCTCATCTCCGAAATCCTAACGATCAAATAAAAAGTTTTTATTTCACCTAAAGTTGTGTTTTCACATTATAGAAGTATTATATATATATATATATTATATAGTTATATATATATATATATATATAATATATAATTATAATAATATAATGAATATAAAAAATTAAAATATATATATAGTACAAAACACACCAACACACTACACTGAAGCCAAATCCTAATTACCATTTTTCCTCCTAAAATTTATCCTACTCGTTTTCCTTTATAAATGACTGCATCAAAAAGATAACAAAACAAGATGAATAAAGGAAACAATACAAGTGCTATAAAAATATTATCCTAAAGTTGATAGTATATAGTAATTAAAAATACTTCATGACTTAATTAATAAAATTTTAAAATAAAAGATTTTGAGTAAATGAATAAATATACATTGAATATATAAAAAATCGAGCATTACAGCGACAAGTTACTATTATAACATCTTTAAAGCAAAATGATTTGTGCAACTTTTATTTTCTCAATATGGTGTATCGAAAGTTTAGTAAAGATTTTTTATAGATTATGTTGTTTCCAAAGATACTAGTTTTGAATCTTGAAATTAATCTTGTTATTATAGATAAAAATCAAATACGATCAAATGAATAATGAATGGTCTGAAATACCAAGAGGGGGGGTGAGGGGAATATAGACGACTAGATCAATTTTTCTTTGGCTTTTGATCTATAATGAAACCATTGGACTGTCCTATACGCACGAATGTAAAGCAGTAGAATAACACAACAGTTTAACGAGTCCCCCACTGCTTACGGTCCTCCACCCCTAACCTTATAATCAACCGAAAAACAAAGGAACTCACGCTCACATCATTAACGTTCCCACCCGGGAACCAGTAGCACCCTATCAACCTCAAATCCCTCTGATCTCATCACTTGAAAGTCCAACTTTTGTGAACTCACAAACGACTACCTCAGGCTTTCAACCGCCTCTGTGATCGCCTTTACAAAAACTAATATTTCGTCTCTAGAAGCTTCTCTTAAAAAGCTAAGTAAGAGAATGTTTGTAGGCTTCGAGTATGCTCGTAATGTACCTGAGACTAGCTTGGTTCATAAGTTATGTTTTGTTTTCCTGAATTCTAAATGTAATTTCTTTATTCGTGGAATTAGAATTTTAAGTAATGTAGTATATTATTATTATAGTTAACTTAACCTCAGTTCCAAAAATCTATTCTGCCAAACAAAGCAGACTTAGTTTTTATGAAAGAATTTATTTGTTCGATTTGTACCTAAGATTTTGATCGATACAAGAATAACCCATTTATAGAGGTAATAACGAATCATAACATTATATTCCAACTGCAAAATAACTTCCAAAAACGCTTTGAAAATTTAGAAAAACCCTTTTCAAAACCGCAGCCAACAATCTCATTTCAGAACTGGTCCCGCAGCTTGGTCCCTCAGTGGTGTTATGAATTCTGTCCAAGCTTTGTACCAGAATTCCACAACATACTCAACAAACACTTGACATTTAGTTCATATTCATTTAATCATGACTACACGAGCATATTACATGAAAATCCTTAATTAACATAAATACAAAATTCCTTCGAAATCTCATGCAATCTTCAAGAACTTGAATCTGTTCCTTCAATAGTACTTCAATCTTTGAACACAACTGTTCTTCGAATACTTCGAAAGGATTCCACCTCAAGTCTTGGAATCGATCTATTACTGCAACATATACAATGTAACATGCACAAAAGATATGACTGTTCTTCACAGAATAAATGTCAAGGAAACAGCTCGTACTGGTTCTGCACCAGTGAATGAGCTCTTATGTAAAGCTGTTCCCTAATAAACAATTAGTTTCAACATTCTCATTAAAAATTAACTTGTCTAGGGAAACAAGTATCTAAACACTGGTTCCCAGAACCAACTACATTCAACTTTAATCATCCGTTTCCTGTAATGGTTTGTCATCATTCAAAACTTAAGGAACTCAACATAATATAAATTAAAAAAATCATTGTAACATACCATCAATTGTAGGCTCTTTTAAATTACTATTGAAATTCAATCAATCATTTACATATGTACATCTAATATCATATTATTAGTTTTGAAAATACATATATAAAAATTCTATGGAGGAAAAAAAAACTAAAACTTAGGTACTGTGTATTAAAATTCTACTTTTTTCCTATTATCCGCAATCACCTTTCCCAGTAATCCCTATTTAATTAGTAAAATATTTAGGCATCGTAAAAATATAATTTTTCCCCTCATTTATTGATTCAATTAAAAATTCCAATTTCAAAGTTTTTTTGTTACTATTCACCTTCAATTACTTATAAAACCTTCTTTTTCAACAAGAGCGTGTACAGTTTAATATGAAGTGAAATACGTCTTTAATTTGACACCTAATATGATTTTTTTATGTGTTACATTATATTAACAAATATTGAAGTAACTAACATAATGTGAATGATTTTATCATTGACAAAAATATTGAATTACGTCTGAATATCCTTTGACTATTTATATAAGTGAAGGGCTTTCTGTATTTTCCAAGGGGGGACACCATTGCTTCCCCCTTGMCTTATATAATAGAGATACAAATTAATGTTGTGGTTCATTTTTTATTTTTWAAAAAAAGGGAAAGAAAAGTAGAGAAAGAGACAAAAAAGTTGTGGTCCCTTCCAAAATAAGTGCGTAGATTAAATTTAGATTAGGAAGTCAAAAAAGGGTAAAATGATAATTTTATTACCATTAAAAAGCTACCAAATAAGGTTTTGTTTGAAAGATTGGATTCATGGGTTGACAGTCCTACAATTTTGCAATTGACGTCGGAATTGAGGATGCGGTCTACATTGTATTCAAGTAATGAGTTTTCTTCCCAAAACTATGTCAAGGAGATTGACTCACTAACAGAAGTTTGCATAACTCAGCGAACAATCGACGACTACACTTCAACGTCCATCGTCTAGTTTCTCATTAGTATAGTTATTTCAAAGAAGAGTTTTAGTTGATTAATTTTAATTGTATTTTACTTTTCTATGATGCTTATTGCATATGTCGTATGACTTTCAATTATGAAATGTTATCTTTCTCTTTGTTAGAGGGTATTGGACCATAGGTCCAAGGCCCATTAGGTTATTCTATGTTATTAGGGTTTTATCTAGGGTTAGGTTATGTTTTCTATATATACTAATAACATAGAATAACCTAATGGGTCTTGGACCTATGGTCCAATACCCTCTAACACTCTTAAAAAAAAAGCGTAATAAATAAATATGAACATTCTTATTGAAAATACATGCAATAGTTTAAGTTTACCATTGTTTTCAAACCACACTATAAATAAAATATGTGATTTCAAATTATTATTTTGACATGGATTTCATAATAAAATTTCATTTGAAAAATAGACCTAAAAACATTGTTTATTTTGATTAGTCATTTTATTAAGCTTCAATTTTTAGTACTCTATATTTTGTTTACTTTTTACATATATTTTTTTTATATTTATATAGGCTTTCCATATTAAACCTTCAATCAACTCAACATTTCCCACACTAATCAATCAATATAAATTCCAAGTTAAGCATAATTAAGTCCATGAGTGCAAATTGGTTGAATCTTTGATATAGTATATAACATAATCATGGGATTCATGGGCCTCAACCATCAACTTAAGTTTTTGGTTGAGATGGTGCAGTTAACACGTTATCAAAGCCAACATATGACACAGATGTCACGGGTTCGAAACTCTTCTCTCTCTCTCTCTCTCTCTCTCTCTCTCTCTCACAACAAGAAAAAGTCCGCACGGAGGCGACCGCAAGTTAGCGACCGAAAATTGGTCGCCAATGGGGTTTAGCGACCGATTTTCGGTCGCTAACTGTGGTCGTTGTTTCCTTCGTCGCTAAAATTTTTAGCGACCGAATTTCGGTCGCTAATCCATTAGCGACCGATTTAGCGACCGGAAACAACGACTGACAAATTGGAGAGAAATTCGACGTAAAAAAAATTAGCGACCGATACATCGGTCGCTATTAGCGACCGACATGAAATCGGTCGCTAATAGCGACCGATTATTCGGTCGTCATTCCAAACCCTCCATTTATTTGGAGAAAAATACAGTTAGCGACCGAATAATCGGTCGTTAATAGCGACCGATTTTCATGTCGGTCGCTAATTATTTCCCTCCAAATAAATGGAGGAATTTTGGAATTAGCGACCGAATAATCGGTCGCTAAAAAGTTAACACCGTTTTTTATTTCACGTGCGTTTTTCACTTTTTTTCCGTAAATGTAATATGAAAATAAATATTAACAAAACACATAATAAATATACAAAAATAAGTTTTATATTATATATAAACAAGTGCATTACATGAAAATTACTCAATATACTTTCTAAAATTTTAAGTGAAAAATGTAACAAATAACAAAGTACGAGAATAAATCCAAATCTAACTAACTGCAACTATGCTACGAAGGCTCCCGAAGCACCAGAACCATCTGTGCGATCGTCGTCGGAGAAGCGTCTAGGAAAGGGAGGCGGATCGCCGAACTGCTCATGAAAGCGTCCATATGCGCCTTCATCTGCACCAGATACGCATCCTGCTGCTTTATCTTCTCCGCTTGATGGCGTTGCTCCTTGTCCCGCTGGCTCAGCTGCTCGGCTAGACGACGTTGCTCTCGTCCCGTGGCTCAGCTGCTCGGCTAGACGACGGCTCCTCGTCCCGCTGGCTCAGCTGCTCGGCTAGACGACGTTGCTTCCTCGTCCCGCTGGCGGTCTCTTCCGCTAACCATGACACAACGAAGGGGTCGTACACGGGAGTCTTCTAGTGTGATTACTTCTACAAGTCTATATCTCTCCATGAAATTCATACCCTTGTCACAATCAAACCAATTGCAGTTGAACAATATCGTCTTGTATTCTATGTCACTACCATGGGTAAGACAATTGTATCACCTCTTCCAAAGTGCGAAGTAGGTCAACCCTCCTTGACTCTCAACACACACACCGTAATTCATGTTACTTGTTCCTACCATATTTTTGCGTGTGAAATTGTACCCATTGACGTAGAATTGATTCCAAGTTGTCACTTGTTTCGAGGGGCCCATCGCAAGAGCTGGTGACATCACGACAGAGTGTGTTCGAAGCACCTAGATTTGTTGAGTGTGTCAGTAAATAAAATTAAGGTATGTAATTAAAAAAGTGGGATGTAGGTATTGGGACTCACTTGTGTCTTAACCATGTAGGGTATTGGGATTCGCATTGGATCCAAACGTCATCCCTCTTGATGTTAGGATTTACTGCACTATGTGATCTCAATTGCCTATTATAGTGCGCAAGATCGATCAGCTAATCCGGCAGTCAATATGCTTTTGTAATCTAAGATAAGATAGTTAAACTAAGAATATTACCTTTCATAGTCACTTAGTCGCCACAATTCTCAAGGATGTACATATGGCTCGTTCGTACTCCTTTTCTGTCAACCAACGTTTACTACCATTCGTACCTGGTCGACCACAATCTCCTAAACAATTCAGGGACATTGCACCATGTCGGCTTTCCACATCGGGTATGCTTTCTACCCAAGTCCCTCGATTTTGTACAACCCTGACTGAAAGTACTGCGAGCAGGAATTGGATATCTTCTCAGCGAGGTATGCATTGCATATAGAACCTTCAACCCTTGCCTGTTCCCCACTTTACGTTTCAAGTGGTTGAGGAACCTGCGAATAAAGGACACATGAGGAATGTAGATGTCACTTCATAAAAATAATTAACGGGGTATAAATGATAAACATAACTCACTGTTCGAATGGGTACATCCATCTGTATGAACAGGACCCCCAATATATGCTTCGTGAGGCAAGGTGTACCGGCAAGTGCTCCATGGGTAAAGAATGAAGGCGGAAAATTTTTTCTAACTTGCATAGATCTCAGCAATGTTGTTTTGTAGGCGCTCTATCTCACTCAACGTGATAGGGGCACACAAGTCACGGAAGAATTGACTAATTTCAGTTATTGCCTTCCAATATGAAGGAAGCAACTCTCTTAGGCAAACAGGCAACAACCGCTCCATAAAACATGACATCATGACTTTTCATTCCATGAAGCCTATTTTTTTTATCAACACACCGGCTCAAGTCGAAGATACCCGTCAGGAAACCTCAATTCTCGAATCCATTCACATAACACCTTCTTCTGCTCTTGTCAAGTGCGAAAGGTGCCTTAGGCATCAACCATACCTTACCATCATCAATGAGCTCTAACTCTCGGCGCCTACAAAAACGCTTCATGTCTTTTCTCGCACTCACAGTGTCAGACGTTGTCGTTCACGTCCATGACGGTGTTGATGACTGCTCGAAGAAGTTTCTCAATGCATGACGTCTAAGTTGTGCCGAAGCAGCAAATCCTTCTAATATGGTAGCCCCACAACAAGATTGCTTATCCCATCCCATGTTTTCTTCTTCAATTGCTTCAAAGAATCAGCCATCTGTTACTCTCGGTAAGTCCTTCACAATCTCTCAAATCCTCACCTGCATGATATGAGCGCCGAGTCATTTCTACTCTGTTCTTACAAAAAGCTGTCTTATTCTTCCGGAAAGGGTGGTCGGAATCTAAAACTGACGATGGCAATCAAACCATGACACTTTGCCTCCATGTGTTAGCCAAAAGGCCTTACTTTTCTCCATGCAATATGGACATGCCTTAAAGCGAACGGACTCCAACCCGACAACTACCATATGCCTGGAAAGTCACTGATAGTCCACAATACAGCTGCGCGAAGATTGAAATTTTGCTTCTTTGAGATTCATAAGTCAAGGACCCAACCGACCACAGCTGCTTCAGCTCATCATCAAAGGTTGCATGTAGAGATCCAAGTTGTCTTCGGATTTTTGGGCCCGGGAATAAGCAAGGAAAGGAAAATGAAAGGTTTTTTCATGCACATGCCGGTACATGTTGTAAGTGTAGTGAGAATAGGCCAACAAGAGTATTGCTTTCCAAACTTTCCAAAAACGAAAAACCATCCGTGCACAACCCAAGTCTAACATTTCGGGGCTCGGATGCAAAGTCTGTAAAGTCGTGTCGAAGTGCTTCCAAGCTTGCTGTCAGTTGGGTGAGCCATGTTCCCTTGCCCTTGACGATGTTCATAATGCCATGTCATCGACTCGGCAATGTTTTTGTGGCAAAACATCCTTGCAATCGTGGTATTATTGAAGTAACACCAGAAAGCTTGCGGGAACCAAACTGCCATTCGAATTATTCCTGTACCGATTTGACCCGCAAGACGAGCGCTTATCAAGCTCGGCATCGTCCTTCCAATACAACATACATCCATTAGGCATGAGTGTATCTTCTCGTGAGAAGCTCTAATCCTTAAGTACCTTTTTTGTGTCTGTGTAGGTGTTACACTTTGTTTTTTGGGTGTTTGGGAGTGCATCACTCAACAATGACCGAAACCATCTACGCACCTGTGTGGCAAGTTGTACTCGGACTTCAAATTATCATTCTAGAAGCCATCTCCAACACCGAGATGTTGCTCCCATCATACAACGGCTGCTCGCTGCCTTGAGCATTCGAAGAACATCTTGGCTTCCGGATTTGGTTCTTCTTTGGTCGAACCTGCCTCCTCAAGAAGTGATTGGTCCATGTTGTTCCCAAGAGCATCGACAACCATTTCTCAGGTAAGGATTCGGCTCAATAGGAGACGACGTGGACCCTATACTCGCCCTTTCGCCGTGACATAACATTCAATAATGATCCATGAACCCCTTCTTATACAAATGTACCTTTAACTCGGGGCGCATCCAAAACTTCAAGTTTTTACACCTAGCACACGGAATCTTATTTTGTCCCCACGATTGAGCTCGGGGTGCTCTGAGCGAAAGCAACAAACTCATTTACCCTCTCGACGAACTCATCCCGAAGTATGCGGTTTTGATGGCATCTATTGTACATCCACTCACGCTCTTCTTTCTCATTTCGATTAAGTCTATTCTAGCCATTAAAAAAATCAGTGTTAAGCATTCAATTATATATTCAATGTTTTCACTCCTATCTTATTTTAACTTCTAAAGCCTTTCATGTGATTTCAACGACATTCATTTTAGCTAACAATGTGAACTAAACTTTGATTTTTACGCATCTTATAAATGATCGAATCGAATATAACACTATAATTAACACTACGTATGCAATGTTGTCCTCATGCAGCCATGCATTAAGGCAGTTTCCCTTAGCTTCTTGACTTCATAACATTAATATTTGTGGTATTATTCATTTTCCAAATCTATAAATAAATAAATAAAGTACGAGGAGATTGATGATACATTATCAATACTAATATACTATATAGTATATACTATGACTTGCAAGACGACTACTGACTAATCACTTAGTTTTGCATGCATGAAATGAAGTCATAATAGTAATAAGTTTAACTTGTTGAATTCGTGTGATTTAGTCTGTCTAACAAAAAAGGTCAACTACTTAATCAAATTAAATTTGTTCAGAAAAATTCTCATATATAGTAGATTAGAAAATTAAAATCAAAATATAATTGAAACAAACTAAACATTGCCAAAATTGAATAGAATATCATTGTTAGCAAAGATAAAATTATATTGGTATTAGTAAATTAAATCATGTCAACTTAAAACAAAAGTTAATAGATCCAAACAAACAAATAAAATAATCCAAACAAAAAATAATCCAAACAATAAAATATCATTGTTACTTAAAACTTAAACTGAATAGTAAGTCATTGGAACATTCTACTCACATACATATAAAGTATAAATGAAACAAACAAACAAAAATAAAATCCAAAAAACCCCAGCAAAATACAATTGGGGAAGAAGACACCAACAACATAATTCAAACAAAAAAACAAATAAACAAACAAATAAAATCCAAAAAAAAAACCAACAAAATAATCCAACAAAAAACCCCAAATAAAAGAATACCTTAAAAAATCCAAAACCAAATGGAAGCAACTGAAAGCAGCAGCAAGCAACCAACAATACGTAGCAACGAACAGTACAGCACAGTGGTGTTTAAATTTCACAGCCAAGACCCCAAATTCACAGCAACTGAAACGAAATTCATCAATCAGTGTACAAGAGAAACGAAAGAATCATGTCATTGAAAGCAGCAGCAAGCAACTGAACGAACAGTACACCATTGTTACAAAGAGTAAACGAAAGATCATGTCAATTCATCAATCCATCCCACTGCATTCAGGAACATGAAAGCCAACATGAAACCAAAAAAAAAAAACAGTTTAAATTCAAACCTAAATCTAAAATTAAAATCAATCTAAAAACAAATAAAAATTAAAATCTAAAATCTAAAATCTAAAAACAGTTTAAAACGAAATAAAAATTAAAATATAAAATTAACTTACAGCGAGTGGCGTCAGGCGCCGGGCGGTCAGGCGTCAGCCACCAGTGGCGGAGAGAGAAAGAGGAAGAAAGGAGAGAAAAAGGGAGAAAGAGGAGAAAGGGAAGGAAGAAAAAGAGAGGAATGGCGCGCGGCGGTACGTGGGGCTGGCTCGCCGGTGAGAGGAGAGAGGGGGGGGGCGCCGGTGAGAGGATAGGGAGGAGGGGTCGCGGTGAGAGGGGTAAATGGGGTTTCGTGAGAGGAGTTTTGAGAGAGAGGTTTTTGGGTTTGGAGTCGTTGAATGAAGGAGATGTCGAAACAATTGGGTCGACGATTATTAAGCTTTTTTTTAAAACAAAAATAAAAACTTAGCGACCGAACTATCCGGTCGCTAATCCTAATAATCATATGAGCATCAAGTGGTCTCAAACCCGCCAAAATGAATTGTGTGCGACCGATTAATCGGTCGCTAATTGTTTTCGACCGTTTTCGGTCGGTAACGGTCGCTAATAGCGACCGATCTTAAATCGGTCGCTAAATTCGGTCGCCCATACGCAAATTTCTAGTAGTGTCTCTCTCTCTCTCCCTTCTAAGTGGAATTTATTATGCGCCAGGTATGAACGGGCTTGTYATGCGTTTACATTTTATGCCCAAATGGTCTTTCATGTGACGAGTAGTAATAGAGTATACAACACAATTGTATTTTATTTTTTTGGGTAATTTAGAATATGTAATATTATTATTGAGATAAAAGGGTAGAAATGTATCTCTTTATGCATAGTTACTATACGTCGGCCCGTGTACATTTGTAGTCTTCACAAATATGACATTAATCATGAAACCCTGCAAACCAACGTCCAAATGAGATGTAGCATATATCAATCATCAAAACACGTACTAGTAAGTTGAACCAAATTTCATTGCCAAACTGAGAACACAACCTGTGTACCAACCGACACTTGACAACTACCGAACAAAAGTCATAG
Source organism: Bassia scoparia (assembly GCA_008642245.1). NCBI lineage: Eukaryota > Viridiplantae > Streptophyta > Magnoliopsida > Caryophyllales > Amaranthaceae > Bassia > Bassia scoparia. The sequence goes on along the minus strand of SNQN01002600.1, from coordinate 20,581 downwards.
ACTCAGCCATGGTCTCCTCCTTAGAACAGAAAAGGCAATAGGGAAGAGATCCAACAGCCCTAGTATTGCGATTAGAAGATACCCAAATCCCAAAGGACACCATTATTGAAATTAAAGTGAAAACCCTAATAAGAGAAAACCTACTCGAGACGACAAGTGAACATCAAACGGCAACGACATCGGCACAACCCCAATCACAACCCTCCAAGAGTTTGACAATTGGAACGAGGACAAAATAACAGGACTATCGTATCCGACAACCTCCCTCGAACCGTTGTCGCGAACAACCACAAGGGGGACGTACGAAAGAAGCGCCCTCGTCGAAACTACTCGTGCAAGCAAAACGACTCAAAGCAAAAAGAGGGGGAGGGGGACTCACCAGCYACAAGGAAGGGTCGTAGCCCAGCCTCGATCAATGAGTACCGAACAAACCGAAAACAAGGAAGGAGAGACCAAGGGAGATGAGGGAATGAGGAAAACTCACTACCAAACCCTAAAGAAGGACTCTTAAACCCTACCTCTCTAGAGAGAGAAGGGACTCAATCACGATTCCTTATCCTATCCAAACACAAATACTTTTGTACGCACATAATTAAGATCAAGCAATTTTAACACTTGGTTGCTCGTCAAATTTCCTCATTGTTTATGGTTTCTTGTCAATTTTAACATGGGATAAGTTGAGATACGTTTTACACCCATTAGCATAAGGCCAACATTGCCCTTTCTAAKCACATCAACACGCCCTCGATAACTTGATATGCAAGTAAAGATCATGCTCACCGTCATTCAACACATGACGTAATTTTAAATTCAGTTTATTTTGGTTCAAACGCACAATTTTTCAGTTGAATCCAATTCGAAAAATGATTCAATTAACTTATTTTAGTTAGTTCATAAAAAAAAACAGATTAGTTAAATTATTATTTGAGTCATAATTTATAGAGATTTTAACCAATTTGTTCAACGGTTTAAATAGTTCGAACCACTACAATTTTTCACTTTTCTGCCATTTTTTCAAGTTTGAATCAACTTGTTTTAGTTTTGAACTTACTTCACATTAGTTTGAAGTAAGATTGTCTCAATAACTATTTATTTTAGAACAATTATTCTTCAAAAAAAAAGAACTTATATTTGCTCCGAAATTATTTTTGACAAGATAAAAAAATAATTTAATTAAATATTTTTGGTGTTTAAAGAGACACAAAGGGAGGGGATGAGAATCGACAATAAACCAATTACCAACATACCTACACAAGCACATAACACCTTAATAGAATCTAATATTACATATATTTGATCAACAATAGCTTTAAATTTATTTACCTATAATTATTTAAAAATATCCATCCAAAACAATACATACAATATGTGCATAATAAGATATGCTTATGCATACTCTAGTACTTTTGTGATTTGGTAGACTCTAACAAAAATGATGAAAACACTAGAAGAAATCTTCTTTCTTTACCCAAAGAAAAACAAAATCTTAAATAAAGGAAAATCCTAAGGACGGAAATTGAACTTTAGTATTGTTAAAATTAAGTATTTGTTCCGTAATTGTCTAGTTCAAAATACTCAGTATATCAATTACGATTTTTCATTAAACGCGTAACATGTACCTTGTTGGACCCTACATGGCCCCGTTTGATAAATTTCCCACATACAAGAATGACCACAAATTGATTTATCTTCTATGGTATAAATATCAAAATACTGAATTGGAATATTCCCCCATCTAAAGGAACAATAATATCGTGTAGTACCCCATATATTTGGATGAAAACTAAACTCATACTTTTTACCATAAGAAAGTACATGAACTCCTAAATCATCGTCTTTTGATTTGCAATGAACTTCAAGGTTTATTTTTGGCACCCTCATATTCGTGATTCCCACGTGTGTTTTTTTGGCATTGCACATGCTAATTTCGTAGGATGATACAATAATAAGCAGAAGGAAGGGAATTATGTCATACTTATTCATAATTTGTTTTATTTTGGTGCTAATAATTTTTTTAACAAGAGGGAAAAAACTTTGTTGAAATTTTATAGATATGGYCATATTGCAAACTGACACTTTTATATTGCACAAAAATCTGCCAGATTTTCGATATTTTTATTGATGAATTTTAGAATCCAGGGATTATTAGCCTTTGGTGACAATTGTCATATAAATAATTTAACAATAATGCATGTGGGTAGATGCGTGAAACACTCTTGACCCTCAATTATTATTAACTCCCTGAATTTTGTAAACAAATCCTACTTTTGGGATGTTTAGTTTTTTTTACAAATAACTAATTTTTCTTTTTTTTTGGTACRGTTTGGGGTTGCATTTTTTGTTATATTACATGGTGATTTTGGGAATTATTGCAAGTGTCCATTGGCGAGTGTCGTTCTCGTTATTATCATGCGACTCAATTGTATGAAAATTGAAATAAAAAAACTTGCAAATTCAAAGGATGATAATTTTAAACTTGAATAATGGAGAGCTAAAAAAAATAACAACTAACTCAAAAGGAAACTTTTGTATTACAAGATTCTACATGAAATAAGTATGACATATAAATATAGCAATCAGAGTTAACAGGGTAAATGAAAAGATTGGAGATGAAAGGACACAAAATAAATGAGAATATAAGAGAAACTCAATAATCGCATGAACATGAAAGGACAGAAAAATTGTAAGTACAAAAAATGACKGTAAATGAAAATATAAGAGAAGTTTAACGGTCGRGGAAAATGAAATTATCTGACATAACAAATATAATTACAAAAAATGACACATGTCGGTCATATAGAGTGACACATTTTGTATTTTTATAAAATAAGCTTAAGTCTAATTAATAGATAAGCTAAGGAGGTGACACATGTCAAAATAAACTCCCTTTTTATATACTAGTAATAGATTTCGATGAATGAGATTTAAAATAAACGGGAAGATTGAAGGGGTTTGGAGTAGTGATTTCAACCTCCACCTTTGATACTTAAGATCGTTGATTCGAATCCTCTTACCCCCTTTCCCCTTGTAAATGTACCCCGCCCGGGTCTCACTTAAAAAAAGATTTAAAATAATCGTTCTTATTTCTAATTGTTTTGTATAAATTTAATTTAAGTACTSTGTAACAAAAATTATTTCAAAGGGTAACAAAATCCCCTCATTTAATTTGCAATTGTCACCCTTGTCAAAATGGTAGAAACAATTATTTTTTTCACTTGAACAAATTATGTTTCTTTTCTTAATCAAAACTTCTCATTTGTTTCAACTCCACTATATAATACCAATCAAATCACTATCAAAGGTTTTACATTATTGATGTTAATTATCATTCCAAACACCCCTAGAAGTAAAGCAATGACATATAATCAAATCCCTAGCATTATGTTAAAAACTCTTATATAAATATGATGTGTACGTGTGTGTGACATTTTAAGACTAATTATTAGCGTTGGCAAATGGGTCGTGTCGTGTTCGTGTTCATYTCATAAATTTTTCGTGTAAGAAARCCTTGATCCTAACCCGATCTATTTAATTTCAGGTCGTGTTCGTGTCAACCCATTTAACTTTTCATGTCAAAAATTTTAAACCTAACCCGCTTTTTTCAYGTCGTGTTCGTGTCGTGTTTTCGTGTCACATTAGTTTTTGCTTATTTTTTTTCTACTATTTTTTATTTAGGCATTAGTTTTTAGCCCAAGTAATATTTTRAAATTTTGTATTTTTAAGTTTCAAGTCATTTCAGGTTGGTTTCGTGTCGAGAATTTCAACCTGAACCTAACCCATTTAARTTCAGYTCGTGTTCGTGTCAACCCATTTAACTTTTCATGTCGAAACTCAAATCTAACCCGCTTTTTTCAAGTCGTGTTCGTGTCGTGTCAGCTTTTACTCGCCCTAACTTATAATATTAATTATGAACAATAATATGAGAAGTGTTTGATTACTAATATAGTAATAGTGGTTGTACATAACTTATCTAACGATGACTTAAAAGTTAAAACTTAGTACTCCGTATATTAATCACAATTGTTTTAAACTGCCAATTCTTAAGTTTAACATTTATTTTCTAGTTTAAACTTAACTTTTTTTTCTTTAATCCAACCACTATATTTAAACCGGTTGTACCTAATTGATACAACTACACTCATTTTCTTCTTTTCATAAATACAAATGTGTGAAAAAATCGTCCTTTCAATTGGCTGTAATTATTACACTCATTTTCTTATTTTCATTTGACAATTGAAAATTTTAATACAAATAGATCATAAAAATTATTTCGCAAATGAAAAAAAACAATAATAAAAATAAGTGTGGTTTTGTACCTAGATGCTAGAGTTGGATACCACACTACTCCCTCCGTTCCTTGAAGTTCATGCCATARCCGTTTATTTCACTATTCACAAGTGAAGAGAATCTTGTAAATAATTATCAATGTATAGTTATAAATATAGTCATGTGGGGTCTTGTTTGATTCGTATTAATGAATATATTATTAATATTCAATTGTTATAATTTTTCCAAATGTGTAACTAAAGATATAAGCGATACAAAACATGGATTGGGAAGCGTATGAATAGTAACTGGCATGATCTTCATGGAACAGAGGGAATACAACTTATATACAAGTAACTTAATTGTGTAATAATTTATATAATCCCTAACTTAGTTGTGTAAAATGTTCAAGTTTGTAATGAATTTCAAATGATAAATTACAATTTCTTCGTATAATTTGTGGAGTGGGCTTTCATTCCGCCATGGTGGCCTGGTGGATGCAACTTAGCCCCATCATTCATCATTCATCAACTTTCGTTACTGGTAATAATGCAGTTAATAAAAAAAACTTTTCAAATATATATAATTTTTATAATTTATTCACAAAATCCGTAAATACATAATTTGTGTAGAGAGTATCACCCAATCGATCGTGCTCCTTAAACATGAACAAAGCTTTTATAAACAAGACTATCGTCTTAGTTATATATGAACACATAACTATAACACATAACACATAACGCTTAACTATATAAGTCCAAAGTTTTAGATAGTTTATACACATAACACATACATAAACACATGCACATTAATTATATACATACATTATTGCAAATATCTAACACTTGGTTGCTCAAATTTCTTCGTTGTTTAGGGTTTCTGGTCAATTTTAGCTTCCCTTAAAAAAAACCTAAATATTCAAGTACAAAAGCGCTTTCTTAAGGCAGGATACGTGGACATTATTATACATCTTGCACTCACAAGCATAAGGCCAACCTTGCCCTTTCCGACCACAACAACAGCACAGCCTCGATAACTTGATACGCAAGTAAAGATCATGCTCACCGTCATTCAACACACGAGCTGAGGTAACAATATCGGATTCAAGCAATTCCCAAGGGTGAAGATCGATCAAGCTCACGCACACCAACACCTCCTTATGGCTTGCATCGAATAGCCTCAAGATCGGTCCGAGTGGAGCATTGTGAAGTCGGAATAGACATTTCTAGTAAGTTGTAAAATGGGTGGTTTAGGGTTGGATTGAACGTGCTAGGGCGGCGCAGACTGATCAACACATACTTGTTCATCGTCGTGGCAACTGTATTTGAAGCCAATGCCGGCTTCCTTGCTTCCATTGCAATTGGATGAAATCTTCGAGAGCACTCTAGGTTTAGCTTGTGTTGGGGGTGAATGGGGTGGTGAATCTTAATTAATTGATCATTTACATTATCCTTACATTTTCTTGCAAGCAAGTTTTACTTTATACTACTACTATAATGTGTTTAAGGGAAWTGTTTAAATTTATGTTGAAGGTTCAAGATTATTGATCGTAGAAAAGTTAGACATCTTTGCTACTTGTGTGAGATTTACAAGCTAGGAATAACTTTACACAAATGGGTACAACTACACTTTGGGATCAACCAAAAGCTGTGAATTAAAGAATTATGAAAGCTTAGCACCAAAAAAAAAAAAAGAATTATGAAAGCTGTTTCTTACAAGTGCTAATGTAATTTGTATAGTATAAGGTTAGTAGAAAAATATGCAGATTTAGTTAGTTATTTATTGTCTTCAAATTYATCACTTAAGTAATTTGTAACAAATTTTGGAACTTGTAAAAGGCAACAAATCATGAGAATTATCTATAACTAATCTATAAAAACAAACCCTTAAATGCTTAGTTGTCATTCCCTAATTCAACCTCTCCACTCATTCAATTGGTTTGTGCTTTTGACACATGTCAATGTATGTATCAATTTAATTTGTGTTAATTGATTTTGTTACATGAGTCCTTTGATAAACCCATCAAATATTAATGGTTAATCTTCTATTTGCAACCTTTGATATTCCCCGTCTTCTATTCTACCCATTCATATTCTTTCAGTTATAAATATGACTATATTATTGTCTTTCTGTTTTTTATTTAAATCCCAAAACATTCCTATGTCAAAATTAAACTAGGTAAGTTTTTTTTTTTCTTATTATTTACAATGTACATTTTCGATTTTCTAAATTACTCAAGTATGTATGTATAGATTGTATAATTAATATGAAAAGTATACACTTAAAATAACTTTATGTTGTCATTTTGTGTTAATGCATAACCAATTATTTAATGTTGATTCATAACCAACTATACATATAACCAATTATTTTATGTTGATTCATTTTGTTTGTTTCATATGGTCACTAACCTATTTTTTCTCGACACTGTCAAGGTTTGCATTATTTTATATTATATGGTGATTTTGGAAATTGTTATAAGTGTTGATTGACAAACATCTTTCTTGTTGCGCTCTAGTACTATCATACGACTAAGTTGTATGAAAATTGGAAAAAAAAAACTTACAAATAAAATTAAAGGATGATCATTTTAAATATGAATAATGGAGGGATAAAAAAGAARAACTAACTTGGAAGGTAATTTGTTGTATGTAGAAGATTCTACATGAAATAAAAAATGGCATATAAATATAACACTCAAGGCTAACAGGGTAAATGAAAAGATTGAAAATGAGAGGATGAAACATGAAAGGACACAAAGTAAACGAAAAGTTAAGAAAAGCTCAACAGTCGCATAAATATGAAATGAAAGAATAAATATAATTACAAAAAAAAAAATGACACAACATGTTAGTCATATAAAATGACACATGTCGCGTTTTTATAAAAGAAATTTAAAACTCCTTTTTTAGAATTTRTGGGAATAAATACCTAGGTTTCGAAAATTTTTGAAAATAAATACCTAGTTTCAGATTTATTTTACTTAAATAAATCAGTTTGGAAATTCTTTTATTAATCAATACCTAGTGCCTTGCACCGTTAACAGATCTGTTAACTTTTGTGGTCCACTTGATTTTTTTTCCTTTCTTCCTCCTTTCACGATTTCCCACCTGCTTCACCACCATTGCCGTCGCCACCACACAACWCCCACGACCCACCGCCACCACCGTACCTCACAACACCCAAGACCCACCAGCACCTTCTCCCTCACCCTCACAACACCCACGACCCACCAACACCCTCATTCACCTCTCGCTCATCCTCATAGCACCCGCGACCCACCCGCACCTCACTCACCTTCTCACAGCACCCACCAGCACCCTCACCGCACATTCTTACTCACACTCAAATCCCTAGAAATTTRGTACTCAAAACCACCCCAAATCTGCRAGAATTTTGTGCTAACTTTCCTCAAATTCTTGAACCAAATTAGCCTYTAGAAACCCCCAAAAAATTCGAACCAATTTTTCAATCAAAATAGCCCATATTTGCAAATTGTGAGCATGAACATCAGAAATGAGAACCCAACTGCAATTTGAGCAGATTTTCGAACCAAAACTTGTTGAATTCGAACCCATACTGCAGCAAAAGGGAGAGAAGGCAACAGAATTCGAACCCCAAGTCCAAAATTCGAACAAAAACATTCAATTTTCGAACCCTAATTGCAGATTATCGAACCAAAATGTGTAGAATTCGAACAGTGCAGTTGTGTGCAACGATTTTCGAACTAAAAGGCACTAATTCGGGTACAAAACATCCCAAAATCTCGCCCAAAATTGATCCTTTTTTGCCCAGAATTTTCGAAAATAAATTCGAAAATGAGAGGTGATTTTGTGATTAGAATGAATTGGAGTGAGAGAATTGTTAGTGAGATTGAATGATTGAGAAGAGCAAGTGAGTTTGAGTGGGAGAATGAGGTTTAGTGAAAGATTTGAGGGGTGGTGTTGGGTTGCGGGTGGAGAGAGGAGAGAGAGTGAGGGAGAGGGGTGGTGGTGGTGGTGGGAGGTGAGAGTGAGGGAGATGAAGATGAGATGAGTGATGAGTGATGAAGAATTGAAGATGAGGGAGTAGTAGAAAAAGAAAAGGGAAAAAAAAAGAAAAATGCGGGGGTAAAACGGTTATTTCACACGAACGACGTTAATTTTTGAACGGAAATAGAGCATTAGGTACCGATTAACAAAAGAAATTCCAAACCTAGGTATTTAAGTAAAATAAATCTGAAACTAGGTATTTATTTTCAAAAAAAGTTCAAACCTAGGTATTTATCCCAAAAAACCCCCTTTTTTATATACTAGTACGTAATAGATTAATCGATAAATCGAGTAATGTTGTCAAGAATTTTATTAATTAAATTTAGCTACTATTGTATTTTTCTAGAATCTCATGACTAATAACAAAGGATTCTAGCTTTTTTTATATTTGCAATTTAACAAACAAATAACTTCATTGTATGAGGAAAAACGATGGAAATTTAACAAACAAAAAACATCATCTATCGTAAATCGAATAACCTCAGCTTTTTTTTCATTGTTTTGAAATATATATTTTGTAATGGTTTGAAATTGGTAAAATACGTCTATATATCATATATTTAATGGGTCGTCTTATTTAAATTATATACAAAGTATATCATATGTTTAACATACATTTAAAAATCCAATAACTTATAAAACTATTATCCGTGCATTGCATGGGCAAGAAAACAAGTTACAATTTGATTGTAATTTGCTAAATGTGGATTATCAATGTGCAACGTGTCTGTTTCTCCATTTTTGAAAACGATATTGCTAACAAACGCCATGGGGCATTAGATAAGAATTAAATACATTTCCTAAAGTAGTATAAATTTTTAAATGCATGCCAAAGTAACGCGTCAATCGGTGCGATTAATGTTTATATTCATTTAATATTTTCACTTTTAGTTCTTTTATCTAACGCATCGAGAACGCTCGTTAGCTTTTGTCTTTAGAAATTTAAAGTACAACATAATCTTGGATAAAACCTAACTGAAGTGTTCTACATTGTTGAATTAATAATCTATCTCTATTATATAAGGGAAGGGGGAGGAAGATGGTGTCCCCCCTCTTAAAATACGTTAATACCCTTAATGAAATCATGTGCCTAAAAGACTATAATACCCTTAACTAAAAATAGTTATAAATTAATGTGTTAAAGTACTCATTTTCTATTCTATTAACTTCATTGTTCTATTAAAAATTGACAATACATTTATGACGTGACTAAACTCAAATATATCAACATTATTATACAAATTGAATTGAAACATACGAGAATATATTTTGAATTCAAGTCAAAATTATTTACAAAATAATTACAATTAAAATAAATTATATTGTTTATAAGCTATTCCGAAAGAAATAATAATAGCAAATACTATTTCTTAATCATTTTAATTAAATAAATATTATATAATCATTTTTCATTAATTGCGATTTTCGTAGGTTTAAGCACGCATCGCGTGCACATAAAAACTAGTATCTWTCATATAAAAACACGTACTCCCATACATGATACATGTACACTTGTCATTTCATCTTTCATTCTCTCATGTATTCACTATGTCAGTTTTTGGGGGTAGTGTCACCTATTAGCCTAAATTTGTAACCGATCTTCTTTTATTATTGAAGTTAGGTTTTTTTTACGASGAAAAATGATTTTATTAAAAAATAAGTCTTCTCGGTATATACTTCCATCAAAAGAAAAGAACTCAAATAGATTTAAAAACTAGAAACGGGAGTTAAAACCACAACACCTAAACTTTAATCTAATCACACTCAATTRTACAAAAATCTTTCAATTAAATTTTCACCACAGCTGTTTTAGATGTTATTACTCTTCCCTAATTTCAAAATTTATTACAAATTCCCTAAATTCAACATTCATTATATTTTCCCAAATATTTTCATCCACAAAATTATTCTTTTATCTAACTTAACTCTTTTACCTAATTTACTCAACTCTTTTATCTAACTTACTGAACTCTTTTACTAAGTTACTCAACTCTTAAACACCGCGCTAAATTGGAATGAAACAACTAAAAAAATCGGAGGGAGTAATAACAATTGAAATACACTTTCTCCTTTTTTTTATATGTTTCATACCTATTTGACACGGTGTTTAAGAGTTAATTGCGTTAGATAAAATAGTAGATCGAATAAGTAAGATAAAATGGGAGTTAACCAAACAAATAAGCCCTAACTTCTTACTTTTTTTCACTGTTTAGGTACTCAATTWTTTTCACTGTTTTGGTACTCTACCTCAAAAATCAGCCACTTCAATTAAAATCAAGATTAAAAGATAATCCCTTGGGTTAAAAAGATAGGGCCTTGATTTAAATTTATTATTGTACAATTTAATTAACCCAAATTCTGCCTTGATTCAACAACAGTTTTGCGGCACTTCGACTCCCTACCCTGTTAAGCTTTTCTTCCTCTTGTGCTATGTCAATGAAGGTTGAATAGTAAAATTCACTTAGATTGTAGTTATATTGAGGTTTTGGACTTTTGGACAGAGATTTTCTTGCTAGAACTAAGGTATATATGTGCTATTCTACAATTTTTCGTATGTTTATTTTTCATTAAGCTAATTGTTTTAGATGGTTTGAAAAGGTTGCATTCTTAAGTTGTCAGCTAATTGTTTTATGTTCTGAATTCTGAAAGTGTGATTTGTCAGCTTGTTTGGTTAATTATCAATTCAACGTTGTTGATATTTTCTTGGAGGTCTCTTTATCACATAAGGGAAATCGGACCAAGCTTTGACGCCTCTCCTAATTTTGGAATGGATAGTTATTTTGTTTTTAAATTTGTTAAACAATGTTGATGTTTTTAMGATTTTTTGTCAACAACTACCCACATTTGGGACTTTTTTAGAAAAAACTARCCGCATTCRATTTTATTAAAAAAACTACCCACTTTCCCAGAAACCATTATAAAAACCTACCCACTCATGGTTTCAGACAACTTGGAAACCACTTCCGGTCAGTGGGGCCCACCTCTATCCGATTTTCCTCTCTTTTCCGGTTAATGGGGCCCAACTCAATCCTTTTTCTTCTTTTTAAATCCGATTTTCCTCCTTTGCTCTCATTTCTTCTTCTTATGTTAAATTACCCATCCAACTTAATTTCTTGCTTCTTCCTTCTTCCTTTACTTCTCTCCTCTGTTAAATTACCCATCCACAACAATAAGCTCTCTCTCTCTTCTGTTCTTCCCATCCACCGCACCTCACCCACCAGCCCACCACCACACCTCACCTGCCACTTCAGCCACTCAACCACCACCTCTCCCTTGTTTCTCAATCCTCAATATCTCCATCTTCACCCTTAAACCACCGCAGCAGCCGTACTCACTGCACCACCGCACCAGGCCAACAATGGCGGACATACTTTCTCTAATGGCGGACATACTTTCTCTCTCTCCTCTTTATTTCTCCAAACCTCCGCCTCCGTCATCTTCCTGATCGACGCCGTCGCACCACCTTCGGTCAGAACCCGCCGCACAATCGCCTCCGCGAGTCGCATACTTGTCAAACACTAACACCGCACGCGCCGCAAGTCTCAGACCTCCGGAGATGATGGAGATGAAGGCGAATTCTTCGGCGGCAACTACGGCTCAAGCAATGTATTTGGGACAGATCTGTTGATTAATATTTGTTGAATTTGATTAAGACTTATTGAATTGTTGAATTGAAATTGTTGAATTTGCTAAATTTGTTGAATTGTTGAATCAATGTAGCAATGCGATAGATTTGTTGATTTTGTTTAGGTATGGCTGAATTATTTAAGGAAGAACATAGAAGGAAGAAGGGAAGAAAAAACAGAGGAGAGAGAAGGGTTGAAACGAACAGAGGAGCGAGGCAGAATTGGAGAAATACAAATAGGAAGAAATAGAAATAGGAATTAAGAAGAAATAGAATTAAATAGGAAGAAGAAGAAATAGGGGCAAAATAGTAATTGCAAGGATTCCGGCAAAAAAGGGTGAGAAAACAGCTTTTGGTGGGCCCCACGAGCCGGAAGTGGTATTTCGTTGGCTTGAAAACCAAGGTGGGTAGGTTTTTCTAATGGTTTTGAGAAAAGTGGGTAGTTTTTTTTTAATAAAATGGAATGTGGGTAGTTTTTTCTAAAAAAGTCCCAAATGTGGGTYGTTATTGGCAAAAAATCCATGTTATTATTAGAAGTTGCGATGGATTTTTGTTGTTGTTTTACTGTTACTGTTGTTAACACAACATTCGACAGGAAGTTTGTTTTGGAAAAACTTGGGTCCTAATTTAATGCAGCTTGATTTTTATTTAAAAAATAATAATTTTTAATTAGCTTGTGTTAAAGATGAGTTAAAGGGGAGTTGGCCTAAAAATTGGTTTGAGTACACAAAGAGTGAAAAAAAGAAGTGAGTACCCAAGAGTGAAAAAAGAAAAAAGTTAGGGCCTAATTGTATAGTTAACTCGATAGAATGGTTGATTAAGTTAAGTAAAAGAGTAAATTTGTGAATGAAAATTTATGGGAAAACTAATTTTGGGTAAATAGATTGGGTGAAGTACTGTAATGAATTTTGAATTTAGATTTGAGTAATTCATTAATGTTATAGTAGTAAATAAAATAGACAAAAAGTAAAAAATTATTTTTAGATTCTTTTTTTGGAACTAATTGAAAACGTCCAATTAAAAACTGAAAAACCTAAAAKTACGAAGAGAGTATTAAATACTTCATCCGTTTCATRATTAATTACTATATGGGGAAGTTTCACAAAGGAAACACCACTTTGATTTTATTCTTTTTTTTGGATTGGGGACCACAGTAGAACACTCACAAATTTCTTTAATCTCGCTTTTTTGTGGGGACCACATAACCATTTCCCACCTACTTTACTAAAATTCTCATCAATTTTAATCTCTCTTTTTTGTGAGGACCGCTTAACTTTTTTTCACCCAATCACTCTATCAAAAAATTACTTCAATTTCAACATGTTGCAACCTTAATGAAACGGAGGAAGTATTATGAAAGTTACAACTATACTTGTACTTGGTAGTTGAAAAGGTAAAAAGAAGATTTTTAAAAATAATATTAAAAAGGGATTTTTCATGGGGTAACTCTGAGGTTTCACATAATTCATGTGGTATCCTAAAAAGTTTCAAAATTCATGTGGTATCCCAAATTGAAAAAATAATTCATACCGTGACCAAAAGTTAACTGGTGTTATTTTTTAGTTAAGTCTAATTCATGTAATACCCCAAATCTAAAAGCTAATTCATGCGGTACCCCAAAATTGAAAAAATAAATCGATTCAAGGCACACAAATGGAGGCGACTGTCGGTACGGGGTCGCCTTGATTTGTGTGCTTCGAAAGGGATTCATAAAAATACCTTATATAAAATTTTGGGTCACCGTTTGACCTTTTAATGGTTGAATTTGAAATCAAAATTCGAAAAAAAAATGATCAGGATTAATCTCGACTGGTAGTGTGCTACAAACGTAGCGTGAATGTTGAGCTGGAGATTAGAGGGGTTGGATTTAAGGTATCTCCTAGCCACGGAAGCAGATGTAGTCGAGTGCAGCAAGACTTGGACGGACGAGAGTGTCTCTGGCTGATGCAGGTCTTGGAGGAGCTGCGTTTCGTCTGGGAGTGTAACTCGTCTCTCCTGAGTCCGTCAGGTGGGATTCGTCCAAAGGAGGACTCGTCTGGCAAAGGATCCGCTCTGTTTACAGGATTCGTTTTGGTACCTGAAACAAAGAAGATAATCTTCGATTTATCCTCCCTTCCGATGCTTAAGTCAGTACATCAATAATAGGAGGGCTAAAAGGGAAGTGTATAGTGGTTATAGGAATCTCCGCTTTTCTGGTGGTACAAGTGAGATGATGTGATGGGAGATGATGCACATACTGTTGGGTAATAACTGTAGAGTAATGGTGAGTGAATAGTTAAATGCCCCTGTATTAACTCCTGTTTTCAGATGGGGATCATCTCCCAATCAGGGTGTGCCACGTGGCCTACTACTTGGTAATGAGAGTGGGCTGGCTTGTTCACTGGCCTAGACCTAAGCCCACTTTCATATCATCAATTATTCCATATTGTATGTCAATCAGGACTGAACGCACAATATTAGGACACGTAGTCCCTCTTTAGTGGATCCAATGGAAGCCAGTAAGCCGATCGATGTGGTGACAAGTCACTTGTTGCGTAGGACCGTGGCATTCCTACAAGGATTTGCCATATCATTGCCCTCAAATTGGGTCAAACTGTTTCGTTTGATTAATTGCAAAACTCTTTAGCGGGAAATAATCCGAGATCTGAACAGTTTCTTGCCGGTTTTGGAGGTTAATGAACCTGTAGGTCAGGTAATAAATTTTTACCTACTTGTAGATAAGGGTTGGGAAAGAGAAAATATATTGCATTTTCTCTCTGCCTTCTCTCTACTTTCTCTCTCTAAAACTCCCTTTTTTATGGCTGTCATTCGACCTGAGAGCCCGTCCTATTCGATCCAAGAGAAAACATCTACAATGTCAACGATATGCACTTCGACTGTAGATCCAGTCTTCTGCTTGATCATCTCGTCCAGGTAAAATGTTTCTCAATCTTTCGTTCGTTCTTGAATTTAGTCTTATTACTTTTATCTCGAATACAGCTCGCCATCTAAAGCGGTTGTGCCCTTTGAGAATGGTGTTGGGAGGTGTGAGCATACCAGTCCAACATGGCGCATAGTGTTTTGTGCACCGCCAGTTTTATTCGACGTTTTGCCTCATGCGATTTGTAGATCGAAGTGATGGCCAGAACGAAAAGATGCCGTCTCTCCATCTGGTGAGAACAGGCACCATATCCGTAAGGGAGTGCCACTTAGATCCCGTATAAGGAAGTGAAACGGCACCTCCTGTTGATACGAATCCCAGTTCCAGTTCCGAAGGGCTGGAAAACAAAGACGAGCAGATTACCGGTCCGTCTGGTCAGGCGATTATCTTACGTCTGAATGAATCTGATGAGGAATACCGCGAAACCGCTGATTCTTCGAATGATTCAGGTGGACTGTTCAACTAGTTTGTCAGGTTCGTCACTGCGGGGAAGACATCCAGTGATATTCTATGATGATTGGTAACCGAGTCATCTATAAGTAGAGGATTTCCTTCAGGAATACCGGCTGGGAAGAACCGCGAAAGAAGAATCTTGGTAAAGAATCCTCGATGATTTGAGGGAAACCCCAGTGTCGATGTCGGTATGTCCGAAGGGGGAGGAGACGCCCGAAAAATATGTGATCATCGACCAGGTCCTACAGAACTTCAGGACATTGTCAATAACACTAAGACACAAACTCAAGATTCCTCCAGCAGAGTTTCTGCTCCCAAGCCGTGGCAAGTCATGTGCTCGACTGCCCTTATGGTATACCTCATGTACCTAGAGGTGATGGATTATGGGGTCGACTCCCTCAACAGTTTTATTGTAAGATGTTGAGAACCTATGAATAGGGATTATCAGCTTAACCCAATTCTTTCCCCATCTCACTAAATTATTGTGACGGCTTGTCGCCAGAATTGGGACCGTCAGTGAACGTCATTGTTTCACTTCGCAGTCACCAATGTGCAAGTCACTCGAAGGCTGTAAATGGGCTTGGTATCGTCTGAGCAACGAAATCAGGCAGAATGACGGTTTATGACAAACCCAACAAAGTGACCCTGAGAGTGAATTTTTTGTACTTCCAAATCATGAACTTTGAGTTCACTTCAGCGAGAACAGTGAGACGCAGATGCTCATAGCGCCTTGGAATCGGCGTAATAATCCCCAAGTTCTAGGTATGTTGATCCGAATGGCTGGCAGTACCTGACGGAGGAGGAGAAAGAGCAGAGCTTATTTTGAAGAGAGAGAGGACGTATTGTATTTCACAAGAGCACTGGGGAGTTGACTGGGAAAAAGAACAGAAACCAAGCCTGAAATGCTTCCACGAAGTATGGATTCGCTTCACAGTGGTATACGGATCGCTGTTTATGGAAGCCTTTTCACATTGGTGGGTGTAAACGATGGGGGCAGAGGTAGTTTAGTATATTCGGAAGTTAGAACTTAGCTTGATCTCTGCTTGTTTCTCAACTTTTGTTTACTTTTTTCAGTACTTGCTAGAAAGAGTTCCAGCCACAAGAAAGGCATGGACGAAGCTGCTTTACTTCGCGAACTGAAGGAATTCCGTTCTCAGGTCAAAAAGTAGATAAAGCCAAGAGAGTCAGTGCTCTTTAATCATTCGCTATAGTTTATTAGTGGATTTAATTAAGCCGAATAGGGCAGAGCGGATCGTATGAGATTCGCTCCTTCGAACAAAGGGTTAGAGTAGGTAGTTGGAATTAACAGAGAACTATCAGTCGAATGAGTATTGTATTATATCAACTTGCTGGACTTAGACTAATAGTCGAATACAGAGTGTCGTCATTGGATTTAGTCTGCTATTCAATAGGTGTTGTGTATAACAAGGGGACTTCAGTCGAATCGAAGTACCTTGTATTAATACAATCATTCCTATGACTAAACAAGTCGAATATGAGCAGGTCGAGATCATTTAGATGTTCCTTCATGGGAGTTGAGATAGAAAGATCGAATCAAGTGATTCATCTTCCTCTAAGTTGTTCGAGTGGTAGTTGTGTTATGCGAAGGAAACTTAAGTGAATCGAGTGACTTGTGTATCACTATTTTCATCAATAACATAAGTCGAATAGGTATACATATCATGATTTGTCCCTTAAAAATTGTACGAAATTGTGTTTGGTATAAGACAAGGGAAGAACTTCAGTCGGTGTAGTACCTGTGTTTATAGGGCAACTACTTGTTCGACTAAACCAAACGAGGTTCGAATAGAAGAGTATTGATCAATGATTCGACCCTTTAAATGGAGTGTCGAATAGTAGTTGGGTTAGACGGGTACGACTTCAGTCGAGTCAGATGTCACCTTGTGTTTTAGGCAACTACTTGTTCCATTGACAAAAGAGTCGAATGGAGTTAATTGAATCAGTGTTTCGACTCCTTTTAAAGGTGATCGAATATGTAGTTGAGATAGAAGGGAAAGATTCAAGTACGAGTCGAGTCACCCTTGTGTTATAGGCACTACATTTTCGACTTGACCAAAAGAGTAGAATAAGGAGTAATCGATAAGTGATTCGATCCTTACCAAGAGTGGTGAATATGTATTGGGTATAAGGACGATGGGAAGATCTTCAGTCGCAGTCGAAGTACTTTGTGTTATAGCGACACTTATCGTTCGACATTGACAAAAGAGTCGATAGGAGTACAGAATCAAGTTGAATTCTGACTCCATTTATAAGAGTTGTCGATAGTTATTGAGGTATAAGGACAAAGGGAAGATTTCAGTCAAGTCGAAGTCACCTTGTGTTATAGGCAACTACTTGTCGACTTGACAAAGAGATCGAATAGGGAGTATCGAATCTATTAGTGATTCGACTTCTTTTTAAAGAACTGTCGAGTCCGAATATGTAGTTTGGGTATAAGACAGGAAGAATTAAGGTCGCAGTCGAAGTCGCCTTGTTATGGCAATACATTGTTCGAACTGACAAAAAGAGTCGAATAGGAGTATCCGAATAAGTTGATATCGACTCCTTTAAAAGATGCGTTGAATATGTATTTGGTATAGCGTGGGAAGATTCGTCGAGTCGAGTCACCCTTGTGTTATGAGGCAAACTACTTGTTCGACTTGACAAAGAGTCGAATAGAGTAATGATCAAGTGATCTCGAACTCCTTTTAAGAGTGGGTCGATATGTAGTTGGTATAAGACAGAGGGAAGACTTCAGTCGAATCGAGTCACTTGTGTTATAGGCACTATTGTTGACTTGACCCAAAGGTCGAATAGGAGTATCGAATCAAGTGATTCAGACTCCATTTTAAAGAGTGATCGAATATGTAGCTTGGGTATAAGACAAGGAGACTCCGTCGAGTGAGTCAACCCATTGTTTTAGGCGCTACTTGTTGACTTGACCAAAGAGTCGATCAGGAGTAATCGAATCAAGTGTTCGACTCCTTTTAAAGGTGTGATATTGTAGTTGGTATAGACAAGGGAGACTTCAGTGAGTCGAAGTCGCCACTTGTGTTAGAAAGGGCAAAACTACTTGTTCGGACTTGACAAGAGTCGAATAGAGTAATCGAATCAGTAGATTCGACTCCTTTTAAAGAGTGTCGGATATGGTTGGGTAAGACAAGGGACCGACTTCAGTCGAGTGAAAGTCAACTGTGTTACTAGGCAGATCATTGTTTGACTTGACCAAAAGAGTCGAGATAGGGTATGATCAGGTGATTCGCTCCTTTTAAGGAGTGTGATATGTGTTGGGTATAAGACAAGGGAGATTCAGTCAGAGTCGAGCACTTGTGTTATATACACACTCTATTCGAGTTGGACTATATCATAGAATAGGATAGGATATGATACGAAGAGGAACTTCATCGAATTGAAGTGGCCCTCATTGTTTATTTATCTCCCTATCCGACAATTATCTAAGTCGATTAATGAGAATTGAATCTGTATGCATTCTGATAGTCTTTTTCTTGCGAAAAAGCCATCAAAGGATTGAAGGATAAGTCTCACCAAGTCCGAGAGTTCCACAAAAAGGTTTTCGAAAGAGGCAAGGAACAGGGGTAGGAAGACCCAAAGACGAAAGAAAATCATCTATTCGTGGTCAAGCGAAGTAAAGAGATGCAATGGGGAGAGCACAATTACAGTCTTGAGAATCGAGAAAAGAGAAGTCGACTTCTGTGTCGAAGCTATGAAACTTCCTGACTGGTGTCGAGATCACACGAGGTTACATATACAACCGCGGGATCGCCTAGTCTGGTGGGTCGCGCTGATGATTTGAGAGCTTCGGAGGAAGTCCGACGAAAAAAGAGAGAAAGGAAGAAAAAATTCATCGGTAACTTTCACCAGGTGCGCTGAGATCATGGAGGCTCGATAGTGGTTATAGCCAGTACATCATGGCCAGGGGGAGGCCAAGTAGAAACCCAAGATCCTGTGCAGAGAGGGTAAGAACCGCTGTGATGATGGAAGGGAGTAAATACGATGACGACCTGAAAGGAGTCAGAGAACCGCTATCTAATGTCTTGTTCGCCATTGAGAGTTCTGAACTCTTCAATCATTTAGACGAAATGGCTTGGCGGCATTTGATGCCAAATCGGGTGGATCTCCCTTCTCAACTCAACTGAAAAGCTGTTCCTCCTATGTCCGATGCAGATCAGCGATTATGATTGACAAAAAGGGGTTTAAGATAGTTCCTCGTCGTGTAATGCGAATTAGAAGAGGAGTTGCCAGGAGGACGAAAGCACGCGGACTACTTGTGGAGGAAGGTCGAATTTTCTCTGGGAGATTCAAAAGTTTCAGCTGGAAGGAAGAGAGGATGATACCCAGGTGACGGGATGATCCGAAGGCTTATTCGGGAGTACCTCTACTGGGTGTGAAGAAGGGTTTGTCGGTCATTTTGGCATGTTATGTAGAGGTAAATTTTTCTACTCATTATCGATTTTCTTTTGTTGCCTTGTGAAATTTATTAACAGTTGATTCCATTTTTGCAGTTTGGCCAGGCATGACTCGTTTGTCAAGGACAGAAGTAGACAGAACGTGAGGGCCAGAGGGTTTGGGCTGAGATACCGCAATGGAATACATTAAGGAAGCAGGGAGCTGCGATTGTTGCCGAAGGGCATGATGCAGGATATGCTTGCACTCGCACATTGCTAAGCTTACACTCCTACATTGCCTCCACGTGATCTATGCCTTTAAAAGCAAATGGCCTCTCCCTGCGAAGAGGAATTCGCGGTGGATAGAGGTAAGGTGTGCCGAGGGATCATAGGCAAGTTGGCAGTGGCATGCAAGGGAGTCGCAGGCAGTCAGCTATCAAGAAAAGTCCAAAGGAGTTGGGACAAAGAGACAGCGGGTCGAATGCTGAATACGGGTTAGCTCTGAGGCTAGGGCGGTCTGCCGTGTTGTGCAAATCGGCGAGCTCAAACAAAATGTATGAATCTTGCACGGATCCAAAGGCTTCAGGGATATGCGAAGATGGTTCCGAGGCCTGGTACTGACATTCTCAGTAGTAAATTCTGGATGGAAGAATCGATGTAGATCGAGTGGCTTCAAATGCTGCTGCAAGAGGAAGCGGGCGGAACCATTTCTCATTCCTAGCCGCCAAATATAGCTGCATTTAACTCAAGTTGATCTTATTCTTCGTTTTGGGGTGACGATGGTGACTCGTATGAGTCGGAAGAAAGCAGGATGACAGGGGAATGAGGATCAGGCTTCAACATCTGCAGATCGAAAGGCAGAAATCTACTCTCTTTGTGT
>SNQN01002599.1:50214-71650 GCA_008642245.1 Bassia scoparia | reverse complement strand
CATAAACTGAAATTTGCACATGTGGAAAATCACGGGACCACAACAGGGAAGTGAAGTATATAGTAGTTAAGAAGAATGGAGGTATGCTGCCGGTTGGCCACTTCACAACTTATAGGAAAGTGCTGCACTTATCTAATGACAAAATAAGTTCGAAGGACACGCCTATACCTTTTCCATGGTTATTTGACCAATAAGAGCCGAGGGTGATGATTTTTCTCGCGACAACATTTAATCCCACTCATATGTGTGCCGACACGCCGCCATGCACGTTATCCATGATCGCTTTTCTTCTTCTTGAGCATCGCAAGATGCACTTCATATCAAGGAGAGCGACCAGTACCGTGATAGCCTTTTGTGACATTAAGGCCTCCCTTCTGATACAAGTAGCACATAGTTGTGACCAATCGCCTTAGGGCTTGTTTGTGCTTTCTTCGACCGGAACCTGGAGGGTATTCGTTGTTGATGGCAAGAACATCCTAAGATATGTGAAATACCAAGGGCTCTCATTATCCCTGTTCAAACGTCTTGACGAAATGGCGTATTGCGACATATATAAACTTTACCCAATGGTCAAATTGACATTGAAAGTGGGGCTATTGCCCGCCTTTCGATGAACTAGTGCGCACATATAAATTGGGTGCATATATGATCTTTTGGGATCTTAATCATCGAAGCTACACTTTCACGCAATAAGCGTCTGCAAATTTTGTCGTCTCGGCGGAGGTAGTATACCAGCCTAATTGAATATCATGAGCTAACCTCTATCTCTTTGAAATGTCGGGCATTGTCTCTAGAGTGCTTGATAAAGGGAACTCTCACTTCTCTGATTCCCATTTTCCAGAGATTTGAATTGATATCAAAGGAAGAGTATCGTTACCTCAACTTTTCACCTCCGACGCAGCTGATTTGTGACATTTGAAAGTCTAGTTTTAATACACGGACAATCGAACTCGTTACTCATCATTTCTGCGATATACCAGATAAGCTAATTCCTAAGTATAACCTAACCACTCCGCATCCTTTTGGTTTGAAGAGTCCATCAAAGTATAGCAAAGGAAACACAGGCCCCGTGTCGTCAGCTCATTCACACTAACTCTTCCGTCGGGGAATCATAAGTCTTTTGCTCTGCTTCTCCGGCGAATTGGCTAGAAATTAGGAACAATGCTTCCCTTAGATGGCCTTTTGGGATACATATGAGATCGAATTCGGAAAGCATCACCACCAGGGCGCATGCTTGATAGGCAAGCTGGCACAACACGTTTTCATAGCATGCGTTTCCAGGAGATCTACTTAACGCTGATCTACTTGGAGACATTGTGGACTGTCGTGGAGATGTAAGCTTGGAAGATAGTGCCTCCTCACGCACCGGATTTTATTTGTTGTCCGCTCAAGCAACCATATCGCGAGGCAAAGTCCTTTCTGTATTGGAATACCACCTCGTCCTCATCATTTGCGAACGAAACTTTTGCTCAAGTAATAATATGGGCATTTTAACGCCGCATCCCGTTGGCTTCTTTGAGCAAGCATCATCGCCGAACTAGCAGGCTGTCTATGTAGTGACAGTAAGGTAGAGCCGTAGTGTAAGTTAAGACCGGAAATGCGTGGAAAGTAAGAACTGGAGGGTGGGAGAGGTACTCTTTCACCTTGTCAAAAAGCTGTTGACATTCATCGTCCCACGTGTGTATCTCAATTATAAGTCCTTTTGGTTCATCTTCTTAGAGCTTGCGAAAGATGGGATTCACACACCATAGTGAGTTTTGAGATGAACCCTGCTGATGTAATTGAAGACGTCCCGAAAAGCCGCCCGCAAGGATCTCCTTTTTCGTTTGAAGGTGGTTTGAAGGACAATATGGCTTTGAATTTTTTGAAGAGGTCGATTTCCGAGGCCCCGGCGCTATGACATACCCATAGAAGCTATTCACAAAAGTAACTGCAAATCACATCTATTTGCTGATTTGAGTCTCATCTTGATATTCTGCGAAGCCTCTCGAAGAACATTCCCTAAGACGGCGTTGTGAATCCTTTCGTTCCTTGGCCTCACTATGTCATCACATAATACTTCCACTTTCCTTATGCATCATGTCATGCAGAGTGTGGGCAGCGCGTTGATAGGTGGCTCGGGTTTTTCAAGCCGAATGGCAAATGACTGTGGGTAGCAATATGTTTCCCTGGGGTGATGAGGTTGTTTCCATGTCTTTTTTCAGCCATCTTTATTGATTATATCCCCATATCCATTGCCTATATTACAAGGAAGTAACCAAAGGAGCGGTTAGATTTGCGGTGATTAATCTCACCAAGATGTCTAAATGTGTGAGATAAAAGGGTAATCACCTTTGGGAGACCTTGATTGTTGACGGATCGCGGGAAATCGAACACTCATGATCGGTCATGTTCGTTTTCCTATTATCCTTAAGACTTTCCATGGATGAGGGGATGCACCAGACCTGCCTGGGAGATGAAGCATGGAAAAGGAGGACGTTCTTATCTTAACCGTGACATATTATTTAGTTTTGCTATTTACTAAGCAGGGGACGGACAAAAAACTAATTGTCAAGCAAGCATCAGCTTCTTTTGAAAAAACTAACGTAAGAATATGAAACTCTGATAATAGAAAGCATCTCAGGGACTGTCAAAAAAATGATTATGAAAATGAAGAAGGTTAGTCAACGCACATGTGGCAATCTGCTTGAGCACGCACATTCCTGGAGTTAAGGCATTCTGTTCTTCAACATGAAATCAACAGTAGCACTCTATGACTAGCTTGAAACCGCTACACTCTTCAAATACTTGAGTGACTTATAGTACAAGTCAGGAATAATTTCATATTGCTTCTCTAGCTTATGCTTGTCTATTGCAGGAGGAAAAATGTTGCCCCTGGAAGAGGGCATCAGACACTAATGTTGGTGAGGTGAATTTCTTCCAGGGCGAAACTACACTTTCTGGATCGATCCCTGGCATGTCTCTGTAAGATCTAATAGCAAAAACATCTATTGTCGTATATCTTGTGAGAGCTCCTCTAGACGTAGCATCTTGACCTTTCTTGCTACTAGTAGTAGCTGAGACACTCACATCTTCATTTATGAACGACCTCCTGTAGGTCCATTGCATTGTTAGGAAGAGCTGGTATGATTATACTTCTAACCAGTCTCCTTTCAATGAATTGGGGTTCTTTGGCTCAATGTCTGACCATTGACTTTATGGTTCCTCAGTGTCTAATTTTATAACGAAGTCGCTCAGAAATAAGCAGGTCAATCTCACGAGGGAGCGTTGAGAATGACAGAGAAGTTAAGCCTTATTGTATGGAATGGAATGCGGGATATAAAGAATAAATACAATGAAAAGTGGCAATGAGTCTTGAAATTAGAATTAGAAATACATATATGAGAGAAAGTCGAACAAGCCAAAGCACTCAGCACAGAGAGCGCCAGAGTAGGAGCAGTAACATATAGCTACACAAAGTCAATGACTCCTAAACAGGACGGTTGAAAACATTGCTGCGAGCAGAGCTGACCCCAACTCTTGAGTCGAATACCTCCTGCTGCTGCCACGTTACCTGCATCATACCACAGCTAGATCTCCTCTGAAATGAACTTGAGAAGATCTGCGAACTCAACGGAAAGGCGAAGTACTAAGTAACCTTCCATCAGTTTCGCAACAACTCAGATGACTCTTCAATTGGACAGACGGTGGCTTCTAAGGAAGCACCCCGACAATGTCGGAGACAGTGTAAATGAAACCGCGCGACCTGGGCGCGAGTGTATCTTCAAGAAGCATAGATTTGTCGCATATCATGAGGCTCCTACTCGGAACACATGGAAATACATAAGATTGGCAGGAGTAATAATTCAATCAGCAACTAAGTTATGGAGTACGAGTAGCGATGCGTCAGTTGCATAAGAATTACCTTTTAGGAAAGCTTTCTTGTATATAGCGGTACACGCTCACTCTTACTTTCGCTATGTTCCACTCGGGCTGAATGTAGTATAAGTCCGCTATGAATATGCCCAATTGTGATCCCTATCAATAGGGGTTGCGAGAGTTCATATATGTGACCAAGTATACATTATGAGTCCCTCCGAATTAAGCATTAACTTCTGCTATACAAACTGAAGTGAGAGCTCTCTTGAGAGACGGTACGAGTTCTGATACTTCTTAGCGACGATCCAAGCATTAGCAAGAGAGTTACATAGGTCTCAGGGAGTGCTACAGAAGCGTCGAAAATCAACTCCACTCATAACGCACCATATAGCAGTGTACAGCACAATCTCGAAGTTATTCAGGCACCGCGAAAAGGGGCTGTAAGGTAGGATGGGAATGACCATACTTAAGCCAAATCTCCGGAATTTTGTTCAGGACGGAGAAGCGTACGTCAACTAGTGCCTTGCTCCCGTATTCATACTCTTGGGTTTGTGAGGAGAGTAAGTACACACCCGATCATCTTGTAACTCTTCTGCGATAGACTCGAACTAGAGAGAATCGTAAGATCCGCTACCAGTATTCCCGGCTACTCTTAGCTACGATATCCCAAGCGGCTCATCCAGGGAAGTAGGCTACTTGTTCTCTTTATGGAGTCGACTAAATCGAAAAGGCATGGAGATGGTGAGGTATTTATTGGGCAGTCACATGCACTCATAGGGGCATAGACACTTTCAGTGTCACAGCAGTTGAGATGAACCCAGGAGCAGGATATTCATCTCATTTCTTATTCATAATTACTGTAATGTTGGAGGCACCAAAGGTGTCAAGCTGGACTTCGCAACACATAAGATTGTCGAGGTGGATTATAGCAAAAATCAGAAAAGACTGGATGATAATAGGCGACTATCGCATTGGTCGATTGTTAGCGGCGAGAACGCAGACATAGAAAGATACATGTAACTGGTCATCGCATAACCATACTTCGATATGAATGTACAAGAACTCGACGACGACAAAAATCGCTGACGCCCTAGTCATAGTCAGCCTAATCCAGGAGCGGCACAGCGGTAAGTGACATATGCCGAATTTGAGAAGTTTTTGATAACGTCCACTGATAACATGACCTGAGAATGTACACGCCTGGTTTCAGCTCTTATCGATTGCGACACCGAGCGGGCAGCAATAGGTGTGATCCATATGGACCCGCAGAGCTTTGTCTCCTCCTGAGAAATATATAACGCACTGAATGTGCTTAGAATATGATCTATATGTGAAAGATCATCCTAAATAAGCAGATGCCTATCAAAGGAAGTCATTGTCTAAAATTTCCATAGCTTTCTAGAGCATGTCGCCTTAACAGGGGAACAAACATATGCGAAGTAGGCTACAATCATTGATAGACTGCTGAGAGATTGGAAATATTTGAAACTGCTGACACACCACGTGAGAGTTGTAAGGCCCTTATTGTGATGGGGCCCCTCAGGAGGCCAGGTCCATCAT
This sequence comes from Bassia scoparia, assembly GCA_008642245.1. Taxonomy (NCBI): domain Eukaryota; kingdom Viridiplantae; phylum Streptophyta; class Magnoliopsida; order Caryophyllales; family Amaranthaceae; genus Bassia; species Bassia scoparia. Next base: position 66,232 of record SNQN01002599.1, on the reverse strand, counting down.
CGGAGAATACTATGTAAGGTGAGACAGCGTGGTTGGTATGAAAATTTAACCAACCTTCTGGGGTTGGTCTCAACATCGAGACATTGAATTATCTTCAGTGAGAACGTCGTTTTGAGACGAAGCTCACGTGACTCTTCGAGAGAAGTGTGTACGAACCAAAATTCCAACGTTCAATTCGGCTTTGGTCATATCTAGTAGGCTTGATGATTGGATCTCTTCTTGCGGTGGGATGATTTGAAGTAGTAAACAAGTACTCACATGCTGCGGGGTGGCAGTAGGAACACGCCCACTCTTGTGATACATGCACATCATCTGGTGCCTTGAGATATCTTGGGTCTCTGATAATTGCTTCTTTCAAGATCTTCTCAGTCATGAAACTTGATAGGATCGCGAACGCATTTCATAGTAGTCGCGTCGCTCGTCGCTGTCCCAAAAGCCATTAACACGAAGTGTATTTGGAAAGAGTAGGGTGACATTGACACTTGATCCACTGGACAGATGAGATGATGAGTAGGGGGTTAAACGTTTTCTCTTCATCAACAGAAATCATGAGAGTAGTAAGGGGGGTTGATGTGATGTTCGATTTCTTTTGCCCTGGTGGAAGGGGAGCTTCCATCTTCTACCATGTCTGGATAACATCCTTTAGTTATAGCATCCTCAGTTGTGTGACCTCTGCTTGATGGTACTTGCAGTATTTTGAGGGTCCATTTTGGCGATCGCTTCTCTGGATAGGGTCAGGAGGGGACCAATAGGTGCGATACTTTGGCCATTTGTGTTTGAAGTCGCTCAACATGCTTGAGATAAGTCATGCCAATAAAATATTCACGCCTAGGACAAACTTGCATTTCCTTGGGAAACCAGAGGTAGCTGCCGTGCAGAATCATTGTTTAGAAGAACCAGAATTGTCCTTCTTGTTGTTGTTCCATCTTGGTTTGGTTATGTTAGAGTTGTTTCCTTTCAATAAGTCAATCTCAATGGCAATACCATGTGGTAGACCTTATCAAAAGTATTAGGCCAAATAAGAAGATGGTTTTTGTATCTTGGTTGTAAGTTTGTATGAAACTTTCAAACCTTTCAACTTCAGGAGGAGTATAACAGTGTGGCAGCACTTCTTTCCCCATCTAAGAGGAATGCAGTAATCCCTCTCTCGCCTTGTTTTCAGAATTTCCAAGTTCGGCGAGAAGAGGTTTGAGTTTGAATTGTTCCCCTTGTAATCGAGTCATAAAGCAAGGGCATACATTTCCAAGATTTCAGTCTCCCTATCTCAGACAGAGAAAAAACCATATCTGACACACGGCGTGCAAGCGAGAGTGTAAACCTTCGGGTAAAGGCAGAATCGACCCCCTTGAGAGACAAGTGGCTTTAAAGGCCTTGAGAATGAAAGGGGATCGTCAAGTAGGCTTGAATTGAGGGAGATCATTGGCCGAGAACTTGTCAGGGAAGTTGGCACAGGGGAGATTCATTCCAGTGTTTCAATTAGTAAGGTCGCTCCGTCCAAGTGCCCTTGTTGAAATACATTTTCTCCTGTTGTTTTAAAGCATGGCAGCATGAAGAAGAGTGGCGCGAGATTTTCCACCATTTTGGCTAAGGTTTGCCACGTGTAGCGAGCTCATCCATCTTCTTAAGTGCTCGTCGTTATTAGGGTGAATGATTGAGATAGCTATGAAAACTTGGTGTCTCTGAAAAGGTGCCTTTGCGAGATGGGATGGTGAGTGACTGACTGCTTCTCGAATAGCCTTTGATTAGCCTTGCGAGTCAAACGGGGGCTCAATGTTTGAATTCCTGCCAAGTAACAAACTACAGATTAATGTTGGATGCTCAACTTGACTCAAGACTATGCATGACAACATGAACCGTCTTCCTATATGCATGAACCTATGCATAAACTATATGAATGCATGGTCCATCCTTTTTCCCCTTTTATTATTATATTATTATTAATATTATTATTATTATTATTATTATTATTATGTATTATTTATTATTATTATTATTATTATTTTATATTATTTTATATATTTATATTATTATTATTATGTATATTATTATAATATTTTGGGAAAAGATGATCTTTTACAAGTGTATGGGTACACTGATTTGCTGTATATGCATGTATGTTTTTAATCTCTATGTCTAACTAAAGGACGTGTCATGATCTAATGCTTATGTTGATGCGTTAATGTCAGATCGCTGTACGCAAAGCTAAGTCCATTATGCACTTCAAGTACCTCGCATTACCATGATTGATGGTTCAAACCACCTAGTAGGGTCGCAGTTCTAAGGAGCATTGAGGTTCCGATATGCTGGGTTAAGTCAAAAAAAGTACCTGACCTATAAAGTAGAGCTTGGTCAGTTTTTATTCACCGTCTACAGCAATTATTAGCTGATTAGTTTGAGCGCAAGACTACCTTCTCTTATGCACCTATTGCTCAGTTAATACTCATGCGTGCCCTGCACCTCGGGCTCCCGGACGGTCGGCATAGGTGGGGGATAGGCTTCGCGGATATTGCCGCCGTACCCATGGCTCGGCGATCAAGTCATAACCACAATTCTTAACATAGGTAGTTCTCCCCTAGTAAGGTGTATGTTGCTCTTGAAGCATCAGAACAATGGCCCATGATGGTACTGGAGTACCAGGAGGCTAAGGTTGTACCTTATGGCGAAGGGGTTCACCATGCATAAATTGCACAATCAATTAGACGGTTGATGTAATACGAGACTTTTTCTTCAAGTCTGTCCACTCACCTAACGGTCGTTTTTCCCAAGTGAAGGTACGCCATATTGTAGGAAGGTGAGGCGCGCTCCTCTCTCGTGTTATGTAGCGGTTTCGCGGCTTGGTCTTGGTTATTTATCATCGAGGTGCTTTGCGTGGGCTTTGAGGCCATCGTGCAGACCCGCACCAGTGCGAGTTGGTTGGGTTAGTGTTGTCGTTATTTGTAGTATTCTTTGGAGAGTCGCCAGTCGTGTGCGCCTATTAATAGTGGATTTACTACTTTGTGGACTCTGGCCGATCTAGTTTCCAATCGTGCCTAAATTTTAAAAGGTCCCTCCTACGTTCATAGATCCATGTACACAGATATCGTGGGTTTCGGGGACATGGTCACCTAACAGATCTGATATCCAATTCGCCGCATGGTGAGTGCGCTTCTCCATGGGTGGTAGTTAATCGCAAGTCTCTCAGGTCCACATGGTGGCTCCCATGTCATGCCATCCGATTATTGAATGCCACTATAAGGCTATTACGGTAGGGGGATTGTTGCTAATCCCTTTAGTTAGGCAGGCGTAGGGTAATCCGCTAAAGAGGATTACTACTGAGCAAGGTCGGTGTTTATCTATTATTCATCCATACTTGAGGACGCACCTGGTAAGAGCGCTGGAGATATTTAGATGACACTTGTTGGCCGATTTATATCTATCCTCGAAAGCAGTGTTAGCGAGGGCAACGTCGAGAGCACGGCGTATTACCCAGACGCATGCGGTTGTCCAATCGAGCGATGGGTGCGCTGTATACAAGTAAACTTGAATTTTTGTATAATGGTGCGAGTTACGTGCAGCAGTAATAGGGAGTCGCTAAATAACGCTTCCGTGATTGCCTCGCCGATATAGAATACTTTGTACTTTCGTCACGGTCCAGGAACTACAGTTTCTCACAGACTCAGTCTAAAATAGAATGTGAGGCAGACGGAGACTGACTAACTTGTAAGAGAAAGTACACCATAGAACAAAAGTCTCAAAGAATAATCAGTGAAAAACATACCGCGTCTTCCAAGAACGTAATTGTATTATTACCACGACTTAGAAAAGACTGCTCTAATTGACTAACACTCACATAGTTGAAAATACCTTGAGAGAGTTCCTGCAAACAATAACCCAGAGAAAGACTAAGTGTCGTAAATGAACAAAAAAGGCGAGACAGAATATAGAACGAAGTGCGTATCACACGACTTTGATATTCTCCGCTTATATTTAATATTTCTATTTTATATAGGTAAATAATCACTAATTAATTGATTTTTAAGGGTTCATATAAAAAATTAATTAAACAGTAAGCTGATAATAATGAATCTTTCCGCTAGTGAATCGGCTATATGCGAGAGTGGATATTCATAATATCAATATTCCCGCTTAGAGGGTAATTTTTGAAGGACAAATGAGAATATTATATATATATGACAATGACATATAGAAAATTTGGAGAAATAACAATTGATATAACATGAGGCAAAGTAAACATGTTTATAGTGGATATATCTAATCTTCCTATCATCTATGAATTTTTATTATCACTCTGAATGTAACTAATTCTACACATAGTTTGATGAAAAGTTTTTTCTAATAAGCTTATGTATAATCGCCCTAGAGTACGAAGAATAATATAAAAGACAAATAATCCGAAAAAAATCAGATACAATACGGGATAATTATTAAATTAGATGATGGGAAAACAGTTACTGCAGATACAATGCTCTTTTAGAGACTCTCGTCTGCGAGGATGAAAGTCCTCACAAGTAGTACATAGTAGCAACGTTTTTATCTGAAGTCAGGTGCCAAATCAGTGAATAGTAAAAAATCGAGCGAGAATATCACAAGAAATCAGATGTCTTTGAGATTTACACTTGGCGAATAAGAATTGAATAGTATTTAGAGTGTTACTGAGAGAGTGAAGGAGGAGCCAGGACGAGAGTATACTATACCAAGTATAGGGGCACCCGACGTAGGGACGAGTAACATTAATGAACCGTGTGGGTCGTTCGGCTGCGTATGAGACATAGAGCAGGCACGTATTTATAGGCACGAGGGAAAAATGAGGGAAAAAAACCTGCGTAATACGCCAGGAGAGTGGTATATACGCAGGCAGACCTGCGTATATACGCAGAGACCTGCGTATAATGGGAGATCACCAATAATAAATTTTTAAAATCCTAAATAGAAAGAAAACCTAAAAATAGAAAATAAATAAAAGAAAATGTTTTTGCCCCTTTATTTGTCCTTGTCAATAGTCCGAGTATCGACCCCACGATTTTCAACTTTTGTGAGCCAAGCATCTTTTCTAAAGTCGAACAATCGCAATGACGTGTAATGTTTCACCACTGATTACTCTTTTGGGGAGACACTTTAGGTGTCTACAGTGATTTAGATTTTTTTTAAAAATTATAATATTGTAAATAGCTTGTTTAATCACCTTAATTTAATGATTGTAAATGATTTCTTATTTAATCAATAATATATATATATATTGACTAATTTTTATATTACATGTACTGATTAAAATAGTTCTAATATGTATATGTTGTGTTGTGTGTGTGTGTGTGATATAATATATATATATATATCGGTAAAGGATCATGTGAATACAATTGATTGGTGAAAACTAAAAATTAAATCTCACATTCATCTTTTGAGAATTAAATCACATCCATTGAACTAATTTTCTATAATAACCATAACTCAACATGCCACGTCAACGCCACATCAGCACCAACCATGACCACGCAATAGCACGTAAGCACCACATCAGATGGCCACATGCCACGTCAGCGCCGAGGTGATGCAAGCGAATTACATGGCATGTTGCGCTGACGTTATGCCACAACCCTTGACGTGGCCCAGGGTGTTGACGCCACAAACAACATTGACGTGGCCCTAGGGTGGCGTCAGCTTGACGTGGCTTGGATGCTGACGTGGCGCTGATGTCAGCTTGGCCACGCAGCGTCACCTTCATAACCCAAACGCAACGCCAAGCATGCCACCCCGTCAAGCGACGTGGCATGATGACGTCAGCGCCACGTCAACCCAACACGCACAACACGCTTGCCACGTCAAACGCTAGCGTGATGCATACAACGTGGCCTGGTGGTTTGACCGTGGCATGGCTTACGTGGAAATTTTTCTTTTAAAAAATCGTAAAAATGTCCTGATTTGTATGCACAAATGTCTAAATCAAAAAATGACTAAATTGTATATGAAATGTCCTAAATCAAAAAATGTCGTAAATCTCAAAATTGGTAAATTGTATTGATAAATGTCCTAAATCCAAAAAATGTCTAAATCACAAAATATGCCAAAATTTATATGTAAAATGTCCAGTTTTTTAGTTTTACCAAAGTAAGGTTTTTTTAGTGATCCTAACTCGTGTGTTGTGTGTGTGTGTGCTATATATATTTATATAACACACACACACAATTTGGTACCAGCTTTATTGTAAAAGAAAAGCAAATTGTAAAAGGGGGACAATGAAAAAAAATAATTGGAACAAATAGTCACAAACAACGGTCTCGAACGATCAAAATTTAGTTAACTATAACAGACCCATATAAGGGTCACAAAATATCTGCCTTAAAAATAGTGACCCTTTTTGAAAGGTTGATAAGCAATACTTCACCCATACTCTTGTCCCCTAATCCAGACCTTTGGTGCACTACTAGACATGGAGTCCTTCGCCTTGCTTTATGTAATTATAGCAGACGACTTCCCTCTACCACACATAKAYGTTCTCGTAGACAACACAGTAGATCATTCCTTGCTCTCATTCATGGATGGGTATGCGGGCTATCATCAAATTAAAATGGCCGAAGAAGACATGGAAAAGAAAACCTTCACCACTCCTTGGGGGCTATACTGCTACACGGTGATACCTTTTGGTATCGAAAATGCAGGCGCCACATATCAATGAGCTCCCACTGCTCTACTTCATGACATGATACACAAAGAAGTAGAGGTTTATGTCGACGATATGATCGACAAGTCAAAGGACCGYGAAGGACATACCCTTACATTATGGAAGTTCATTCAGAGACTCCGACAATTCAACATGCGTCTCAACCCGCAAAAATGCGCATTCGGGGTCACTTAAGGCAAGCTCTTAGGTTTCATCATGAAAGGAGATCCGAGGGTTCTTGGGTCGACTCCAGTACATCAGCAGGTTCATATCCAAGCTCACAAGGGTCTCTAAACCCATCTTCAAGAAACTGAAGAAAGGTGCACCCAAGAAATGGGATGATAGTTGCCAACAAGCTTTCGACAAGATAAGGAGTACCTAACCAATCCTCTTTGTCTTAGCTCCTGCTCGCCTTGGGCATCCGTTACGGCTTAATCTTACAGCAACAAGCACCGCCGCTGGAGCAATGCTCGCTTAAGAAATTGACGGCAAGGAAAGTGCTAGCTATACCTCAGCAAGAAGTTCCTTCCTTACGAGGAGTGATACGCTACCCTAGAGAAACTATGCTTGGCTTTAGTGTGGCATCGCTAAAACTTCGACATTATTTGCTCACACATACCGTACACATAATATGCAAGGGGGATCCTTTTTGAAATACCTCTTTGAAAAGCCAGTAGTCAACGGACGCAGGTCTAGATGGATGGTTRTGCTTGCCAAATTTGACCTTAAGTTCGTGCCTCGAAAAGCCATCAAGGGTAGTATTGTCTCCATGTTCTTAGCACACTCTCCAAACGAAGTTTTTCCAGAGGACTTAGACTTTCCAAATGAGGAACTTATGATGACCGAGGAAGACAGTTGGTCATTATAGTTCGATAGTGCATCTAATAAAAAAGGATGTGGAGTTGGAGTGCATCTAATCTCACCACAAGAGGTGCACACACCAATTTCCGTCAAGCTCGACTTTAACGTCACTAACAATGCCGCAGAGTACGAGGCATGTATTCTGGGACTACAAGCCGCTGTTGCACTTAACGTTAAGAGATTACCGATATATGGTGATTCCACACTCATCATAAACCAGATTTCAGGAAGATGGAAGGTACAAAGTGAAACCCTTGCTCCGTATCAGTCCTATCTTGAGAACATTGCATCCCAGGTAGACAAAGTCGAATACACCTACATACAACGCGAAGACAATTAATTTGCAGATCCACTAGCAAAGCTCGCATCCATGGTGCGAATCCCAAGTTTGGTGACCCAAATGCCCCGAGTCATTGAACGAAGACTAGAACCAGCATACGTCTGCACTTTAGACAAAACAAATGAGGTGCCCAACCTCAATTTGGAAGAGCCATGGTACAAAGACATCAAAGACTACCTGAAAGTTGGCTAATATCCTTCTAGTGCAACAAAAAAGCAACAAAGAGTTCTGAGGCGCCTCGCATCTCAGTACTTACTTCTAGGTGGGGAACTCTACAAGCGCCACTACAATGGTCTCCACCTACTTTGCATCACTCAACAAGTAAGCAAAACAATCATGGAGCACGTCCATGATGGAATCTGTGGCACCCACATGAATAGAAGCCCCAACTGGACCACCATGGAAGGGGATTGCATGCAACACGTCTGTACATGCGACACTTGCCAAAAATACTCCAATACACAACATGTTCCTCCGTCTCTCCTATCCACATTTCTCTCTCTGTTGCCTTTCTGTACATGGGGAATAGACATAATAGGGTAGATTACGCCGCCCGGGCAAGGAGGTCATGAATTTATACTTTTGGCCATAGATTACTTCACAAAGTGGGTTGAAGTAGCGTCATATGCTAAGCTCCAAGCTAAGCACGTGGAAAAATTCATAGAAAACAACATCATTTGTCGCTATGGGGTCCCTCACGAAAACATTAATGACAACGGCTACCATTTCAAGCTGAATGTGCGGATCTGTTTGCCAAATATAAGATTCAACACCACAAGTCATCACCATATACGCCACAAGCCAATGGGGCAATTGAAGCAGCTAACAAAAATCTCAAGACGATTATCTTTAAGATGACGGAGAATTATCGAGATTGGCCACAAAAGCTACACTTTGCTCTATGGGGTTACATGACCTCTATTCGCACTTCAACGGGAGTTACTCCGTTCTCACTAGTCTATGGTGTCGAAGCTATTCAACAAGTAAAACTAGAGATCCCGTGTCTACACATTGTCCTAGAAAGTAAGCTCCAAGAAGCAGAATGGGTAAGGGCGATATTCGACGAGTTACCTCTGCTCAACGAAAAATGGCTAGACGTCTTACATCATGTGCAAGCATACCAAAAGAGGGTCGAACGACATTTCAACCAACGAGTCAAATCACGAGGCATCAAAGAAGGTGATTTGGTCCTTAAAGCGCTTCGCAAAATAGTTCTAGATCCTCGAGGCAAGTTTTGTCCTAATTGGGCAGTTCCATACATTCTCAAAAAGATCTTACCAAAAGGGGCAGTTCAATTAATGGACACAAATGGTGATAATTTCTACAGCCTCACCAACAAAGACCAGCTCATGAAATACTACATCTAAGGCATACACGCGCACCGCATCTCAGCAACACAATAGCACCATGCATCAGAACTATGGATGGCAGGATTCCTTATGGGATACGTAGGTAGCCTGGCCCTGGGTTCGACCACAATAACAAGCGCCCTACTTGTTTTGGGATTAGCAAGTGAAGAACAATCAAGCGGCAATTGGACAAAGCTTTCTTCAACATGCTCAAAGTAAAAACACTATATAAAAAGCGATACAAGTTTGTAATTTATTACTACTTGTAATTAAAATTGAGCAACTACGACACAAAAGGAAACTTCAAGTTCCAAAGTTCAGTTATTACACGTAAAAGCGGCTAAATAAACAAACATTAAATTAAACAAGAGTTATGGAAAAAAGCAATCACTCCTTCCTCTCCTCTTCTTGCTGCTTGGCATCGTCCTTCTTCGCACCCGAGCTCTCACCTTTGGGCTTCCTTGACCATTTGCGTCTCATGGGTCTATCTTCCATAGCAGCCTTCCCTTTTCCTTTAGCATCACTTCCAAGCACCTCTTTAGGCCCAAGTCTTCTTTCAGCAACATTTGAGTCAATCCTCAAAGGAGGAAGTCTTTCAAGCCTATTCCAAACTAGCACCTTCTAAGGACTAACTCTGTCCTTAGCAAAAACAACTCTAGACTTAGCAGCAGGGCTCTTAGTAGATTCACAGCTCAATCTCTTACCCTTGCTATGGTCCTTTTTCTTCGCTCGTCTTGCCTCAACACGACTCATCACATCAGTGGCATTCATCCAGACACGGTAATGAGCAGAAATCTTGTGGTCACCTCGAGCAAGTGGGGTCACCTAAAGTGTAGATTGGGATTCCCAATATTCCTCCCACTCTATTGCATTGCCCGAATGCAAGCTCTTGTCCTCAGGACGAACAATGTCAACAGCAAGAATAAGCTATACTTTCCCGGATTACCTCATCACCCATGAAGGGAAATAAAAGGTCAACGCAGTCAAGCTAGCCACGCGCACATATGGGGACAAGCGAGTATGCACCATACTCCTAATACCCTACCAAGGGACAGTCCACCGCACAAGAATGCCACGGTCCACAAGGATAAGAATCCACTGATGTTGTGATTTGTTGACATGGACCCTCTTACGGGAAAAGAATCCCTCAGTAGAATATTTGACAGGATTCTGGGGCGCCTCAACTAGGCTCAAACGTTCCATCAGCCAAATTTGTCATAAAACAGCAGCATGTGCAATATTTAGTCATCACATCAATAAAAAAGCGATAATATTTGTATAAATGCACTATTTTGCAAATATGCAAAAAAAAAATATTGTACCTGCAACAAAACTGGGCATCCAGACAACTATGCATGCGCATCCTTCTTAAGACGGTCGAGCATCATGAATAACTCCCTCGTGCACAATGGCATAGGAGTACGCCAAGCCTCGCATTGCTCAACAATAAAAAGAATTCTAGCAGATCATAATTTCATGTCTACGGTAAACTCAACGGCAAGAGGCATCACTAGCAATATACACAAATAAGGCAAGCAAGTTAATTTCTCGACCATGCACTTTGCGTCGTGAAACAGTTAAACTGAGTCTCAAGTATCGCTCATATTTGTCAACAATGCGATCAGCAATATTAGGGATACAAGGGAGACTTACAACAGGCCAGACAATAATAGCACCAAGTTCCTCAGGGAAATGAACGATTTCCTTGTCCCGAAGACGAAAGCAGTGCATGAGTGGGTCCCACAGGCATATAGCAGCACAAAGAAGGTTTGTATCGAGACTTACATACCTTAAAGTCAAGAGAACATCACAATTCAGCCTTGCAAAGTCTCTCTCCATTTGATTTGTTAGAAATTTTTCGATGTAATGAATTAAATGAAGTCTAAAGCAATGTAAGAGAGGTTTTTAAGAACTAAGGAGGCTGTAATGCATGATTAAGGGCATGCATAAACCTCTATTTATAAGCAATATGGTAAAACAAACTTGCCTAAAATCGAAATTCGAATAAAAATGGCTCGATTCTGGGCGTAATGACATCGGGCGCTAATACGCCCAGTTTGGGCTTCTTTTGGCCAATTTTGCTATGTCTAGGTTCTCCCATGCACTTTGGCACGCAGTTCTTGGTCCAACCTAGGTCCTTCGCTGCATTTTCAAGGAGGAACGAGCCGACGTTCGCCTGAACAACGCAACGCAACATACGCAACAACACAAGACGATCGACGTCGTCTTAGAAGTTAATTACATGCATTGCATACATATAGTTAGCAAGTTGGCTTTTCCAAGTTGCAATCAAAGCTCGGCATTACAAAATGAGCTATGTCTAGAGTCATGCACAAGTCTAAGTATATTTACACAAGCACTCGAGTCTAAGCTAGAGTCGAGTCAAGTCAAGTAAAGTTAAGCAAAAGTCAACAAATAAGTCTAAGTAAGTCTAAGCTAAGTCCTAAAATCAACAAATGCAAAGCTAGGGTCACCCCCCTTCCCTACAGCTACAGGTGATAGGTACATCTACTGCTCGCGAGACGTCGAAAAAATCGAGTGACAATAGCACCTACAAGGCAGACTCGTCTAGCAACTCATCAGGGAAAGAAACTATAGAAGAGGTCCCTGGTACAATAAACTAAGTCGAAGGTCCAGGCTGAGAACGAGAAGTCGAAGCGTCGCCCGCGAACCTTGTGCTCGATGAGGTCGAAGCTCCACCCTGATTAGAGACCGGTCTCATCCGTGCTTCATCGTCGACGTCAGCATCCTCATCGTCGCCCTGATGAACCTGCAAAAAGATTTTTAAGTTAAAAACGGATTCCTAACCCTGTAAAGCATTGATGTTACGAGATCTGGTGCACTTACAAAGTCTCTGATTGACAGTAGGAGTGTCTCCAAGCATCTATTACTCCTAGCAGCCTCATGACGCCGGCTCGAGGCATCTATTTTGCAAGACAAGAAAGTTAGCACATGAGTGAATATTGGCGTGAAAAGATAGAATCAAACAAGTAAAATGTTCCCAACCTGACCAGCTCCGGGGGGCATCGAGTTCTGAGCGTGCCTAGCAGCTGGAGGAGCAAGCTCTACAAACTCGTCCGAGCCAGGACGAATCCTTAAGTCAGCAAAGGGGATCTCCCCGAGGTCGTAATAAGGCGGCAAAAGCCAAGCCAAAGTTAGGTCACAACTTACAGTAAGCAAATGTGAAGAAAAGGTATGGATAAGTAAGACTCATACCTCAGCAACTTGCTTGACTTAGGGGGATAGTCGCTCCTTAATGAAACGTGCATAGGCATCCTGACCCCTGGCACCGAGCAGGAGATGGTACTCCACCGCCTCGCCATGTCTCAAGTCATTGGATAGCGTGGTGACCAGCAGATCCTCGTCCATCATAGTGTCTAAAGGATCCTGAGGCACTGTAGGCTCAGAAAGGCTATGTTGCCGGACCACACGCACCCCGTGGTACCAGACAAGCCCTTGACAAGCTCGGTCGCCGCAGCGAACCTCCTCGGCCTCGCGTTCCCTACTCGCCTCCATGGGCGCCACTCCACCTGCAGCAAAATGTGGTTAAAATCACAAAGCATTCAATGAAAACATACAAGTAAAAGGCAAAAAAACTCACCTTAGCTGGGTTTAGGCGGCGGAAAATCCTCCTTAGCTGTTGGAGCCCACCATTCCAAGACAGAGTGTCTCGGGGTGTCCATCGCATCATCACAGGCCATCGAGCAGGCTGTTCATGGGGAGACAACCTAGGCACTAAGCCCATGCGTGGAAAGTACTCATACGACCAAAATTGCAATTGCAACTAACAAGATCAGCCAAGCGAGGTAAATTAGATATAAATAAGGCGGTAAAAGTCAAAGAAAATTACCTCAAGTACTCTCCAATAGCCAGCCGGTCCGGGAACTGCAGCAACGCCATCCAGTTGTTGGCAGCACGACCTCGTAGAATGCTTCAGAGCAGCGTAGCCAAATCCACCCCAGTCATAAGAGGATATAGTAGAAAGGTCCTCCAGAATGGGGAGAAAGCGAAGCTGAACTCTACTCCCCGTGGCCTTATCAGGACAAAACGCCGTGTAGAGCATCACGAGGATGAAAATCCTAGCCGAAATCTCATCAGTGGTGCCTGCCAACTGCATAACCTCCAAGAGCATGCTCTGTGACGCCTTTTTGTTCACACTCTCAGCTCGCAGGCGAGAAGCAATCAGACCCAACCATTGATCCAAACGACAATCAGAAAGCTTGATCTCGTTATCTAAAGGGACAAGCCTGTCAGTAAAAGCAAGCCCTGTCAACATAGCAAAGTCATAGGGGGTCAAAGCCATTTCTCCCCACGGGAAGTGAAAGCCGAACACCGGGATCTTGGGAGCAAATGAATATGACTAACTGGTCAGGTTGAGGACGGAATCCTGGAAGCCGCATGCCCAAGGATATCCCATACTCCTCCACGACACTCAAATATTTCTCTGCGGAAGAGATCACCAATTGTATGAGAGGTCCCGTACGTCCGGGTACGGTAGTCACTCTACAAAAGGGATGATACGAAAGTTAGCCGATAAGACAAAAACAAAAGGTAACCAGATAAGTGAAATGAACATACCCGTCCATTCCTCGGACAAACAAAAATGTGGTCATCGGGGAAGCAACACAACTCAAAGTTGTCCCAATTAGTCACCCTTCACCACTTGCGGGAACTGCGCATTTGTTTTCCTCTTCGGACTGGCATGCTACAAGCAAAGTAGAGCAAAGATTTAGAAAACAAACCGGCAACACAACGGCTAAAAATGGGCATCTCGCATATAAGCAACAGGCCCTCCGGGGGCTTACAGGTAATCAACACAACCATAATCGGAGGAAATGCACAATTTCCTAGCAATTGAAACAATGGACATGCAAGAAGAGGGTAAGAAAGAGCATTTTTTCTCGCAAGTGAATATACATGCCAAACGAAATGCACGATTCCACTCACAAACTCTATATGCAACGAGGATTTCAAGAAGATGTATGCACTCACTCGTTTGCCATAATCCTCGGTTTAGGTAGCAATAACCATTAACGAGTACTTTTTCATGCTATAAGCTACTTACAATGGTGAAATCATACATGGGCAACCACATTGTTGCAAGTAAGCATGGAATGGTTTATTCTATCATCAACAAGCAAGAATAAACAAGGTATATGCATAAGTAAACAAGACATGGGCATGGCAAGCTACTATTCTTCATATTCTTCAAGTAGTAAGCTTACAATGGCATAACTCATTCAAATTTGCACCAAATTCGATTTTTAAACAAGTTGCAAAAGACTCACAGAAGCATGAATAAGCCAAAACATTCAACAATTTCAAGCATACACAAGCAAGGGAGAAAGCCCCAATTCAATTGCACAAATTGACAAGGCATATTCAAATGGAATGATTTTGAGTATTACAATTGCAACTTACAAGTGAATTTCAAGTTTGAAGTGATAAACTTACTTGAAATTGAGATTTGATGAGCAAACAAAGCCTCTCCAAGCAATTCTGAGGTGTAGCAATGGAGTTTAGAGAGAGGTTGCAACAAACAAAGCAAAGAGTAAATGGAAAATGAAGCAAAGTGGCATTTAAAAGGCACGAATTTCAGCCAAAAAGGTCGAAATAATGGGTGTAATTGCGCCCAGTTACGTGCCATTTTGGTTCGATTTTCGAGCTTTTATTGTGGGATCACTTGTGTACGCACGAAGCCCGTTGCATTCAAATGTCGTTGATACTTCCCGGGAATTCCAACCAACTTTCAAAATCATGCACAATGACTAACATGCCCCTAAGRAAGCAAAATGGGCCCAAAAGTCATCGAATCGCAACAAAAATACACCTACAGAGSTACGACAAGCCGTAAGTGAATGCAAAGTCACAACAAAGTAATAGCCACGATCAAGCGAAGATCSAAAGCAGTTCAAAGTCAAAGCGCACATTCTCCAGTCAAAGTTGCATCATCCTCGCAAGGGCCACGCGTTAGCCGGATTGTGTATACGCAATGCAAGCATTTAAAAAAAGACATTACTATACGCAATCGTMGCTATACGCAACGTTACCTCCATTTTAATTCTCCCGGACGACTAGCCAAGATGGGATACAGCATATCAAGGACGCACTAGCAAAAAGGCATTCGCTATAGGCGATCGTGGCTATACGCGACGTTACCATCATTTTAATTCTCCCGGATGTCTAGCCGAGATGGGATACATCAGATCAATCGAGCACCAGTAAAAAGACATTCGCTATACGCGATCATGGCTATACACTGCGTTACCATTATGTTAAACTTCCTGGACGACTAGCCGAGATGGGATAAAATAGATTAAGCAAGCATCAAGTCCCAATGGAAGCATCGATACGGACACCATTCATCTTCCCCAAAGGAGTCCAAGCGGAAGCACCCACATGGACACCGCAGTAATTCCCCATGTAGTCCTAACGGAGGCATCGAAAGTGGACATTGAGATAGAAGTTCCCCAGGAAGGCCTAACAGAAGTATCGAGGCGGGCAACCTGTTAGGTGAAAATCCCAGTTGGAATCAGAACCATAGGTGGAAATTCCCTCAAAGATCGCCAGTGAAATCAGAACCATAGGCAAAAGCACAGAACCCCGGTGGAAACAGAACCATAGGTGGAAACGTAAGCAAAAGTATTATCAACAGCGACAAGCAAGAAAGAAACATGCAACCGTAGGTGTAGGTAAAACTAACGCATTTGTTTTCCAAGTACCGGGTACTTTGGCTTTCGTTTTACAAGATTTTACACTTTGCAAACACAACCAAAGTGGGGGCTTCTGAAGAAACCTACATTTGTCCCT
>SNQN01002599.1:33709-47089 GCA_008642245.1 Bassia scoparia | reverse complement strand
TAACACAATGCACATATTTTACAAGGAATTTTATGCATAATTTTTCATAATTATTGGACTTGTGGAAAAATAGTTTTGAATTTCCTACCGAAAACGCGCAACCGAGAAAAACGGTTCGTTCTTGAAGCTTCCGGAACGTTACAAGCTCTAGTGTGCTGGCCAAACTTTCTAGGTTGAATGAAKGTTGAATGGTAAAAAGTTTGGATCAAAATAATTTTCGTAGCTATTGTTTCTGAATTTTACATTATACACGTATTAGCTAATTTAGGCAAGTCGAAGAGGAAAGGAGGTTGGATGAGTTATCGCCCAGTTGGGCGTTGTTTGGCCCAGTTTTGGGCAAGCTTTCGCCCAATTCCTTTCCTTTTTAACTCATTCCTATAAATAGAAGGCCTRGAGTCTTCATTTAAACATCCACACACCTCAAGGCTCCTCTCTGTCCGTTTCTCTCCTCCCTCTCTATATAAAAATTCTCTCAAATTTCTTCAAACATTTACACAAATTATTTTTCATTTCAAACACAATTTCAAAGTTCTTTACTAGTTATTTAAGGTTCTTAAGGGTTCGCAACTGTTCTTAATGGTTTCAAAGGGTCCAAAGCATTAATCCAAATTAAAGGTMTCGTGTTGCAAGGTTAGTTTGAGGCCAATGTCTCAACCCCGTTTTGCATGCTTGTTAGAAATTTGACTTTCTGAAATTGACATGTAATATTCACTTAATAAATCTTAGACACAACTTTAATTCTTGTCAAATGCTTGCATGKTTGCAAATCACACCATTTTTATGTCTTGAACAAAACTAGTGAATTACATGTTCTCACACCTAATAAGACTAATTCTTGGACAAATTGGTTTATAGGCACCTTGCATATGGATCTAAATAACACCTGTCACAATAAACTAGACACTATTTGCATCAATTTCCGTTAAACAACCCGCCTAGTAATTGCATGCTTTGAGTTAGAACAGAAATATGTTTGTTGTTGTCTTTTGACAATGGACTCGCAATGATCGAGTAGAGGCCACTAGATGTGGGGGGACGTTGTGCACTACTTTGCCCTTACCCTTGTGTCCTTATCCATGATCGTCGGTGCACGATCAGACTATGGAGTCCTTCGCGTTGCTTTATGCAATTAAAGGTAAGGCTTAAACCGGGTTCCGTAGCCTCCCGAAAAGAGGGCGGTTGCGACTTCCTTTACTCGTTTGGAGTATGATACACACAACTCCAGTCATACTCACATTATGAAAAAGCAAGAAATTAATTCTAGTAAAACCAAAGTCATCACCTAACTGTACCCCCAGGGAAAGAGGGACCGAACCCAGTCCCGCAAAGTGACGCCCGGCGCCTGTAGAATTACCAAATAGGTAACGCATGGATTTAGGAAGCAATGTGATGATGTGTTTTGAAAGTTTAAAATTCTCCCACGTGACATACACGGGTGTTGATTTTGAAACTTTCGTCGGGATTTAGAAGGTCAAGGGACATCTAACGGGTGTAGTAATTATACGGAAGTTATTAGATCCCCACTTTTCCTATAAATATAACTTGTCATAGAAACGCATCTTATATCTCACTTATTCTCTCTTTCCCTCTCTAGAAATCTTTTCAATCTTTTCTTTCCCTAAAAAATTGGCCTAATAAGCCAACGCTAACGGAATTAAAGAAGTGGGTGCTTGAGAAAGCCCGACGCCAAAAAGGCTTCACTTTCAATAACCATGAGATTTCCTGTCATGCTCTCGATGGTGTGGATTGGAAGCATACGAATAAGGAGAAGAAGGCACTCATCACTTTTGGGTTCAAGTTGTTCAAGTACTAGAGGAAGGGAACTATCTACCCCTACAAAAGGAAAGAATAACCTGCAGATGAGGTAGCATTTCAAAAGGTAGAAAGGGAAAAGGAAGAATAAAGGAGGAGAAAAGTGGAGTTACGGCTTAAGATTAAGAGGGTAAAGAGGGACAATGATAAGAAGAGGACAAAAGGAAAGACCAAGTGTAATTTCTGTTGTTCATCCAACACTCCAGAGGTTGAACTGGCGCCAACATCTCAAGCATCGGTTCATGTCCCAATGGCATTATCGTCATCATCGTCTTCATTTTTATCATCACAACCATAATCACCATCGATGGGATCTGAACCTGCGAGGCACGAAAGGCAAATCGGTCTTGCACAGAGTGATGACGAAGATGTGATTGTCTCTGACAATTACGAGATGGCTAGCGACTTGTCTTCCCCATCTCTTTGTTCATGAAGAAGTTAGTTTACAACATGAATCTGATAAGATTTTAGTCATCTAAATCCTCTTAATGTTAGAATTATGTACTAAGAGCAAATCTTTGTTAAATTTCAGAACTTTTGTGTAAAAAAATTGCCTTACAATGTTATATATGTAATTTTGAAATTTTGTTATTAATTTTAATGGAAATATTTTACTAAATGAATTCCTTTATTCGCAAAGTAGAGTACACTTTCATTAAATGCCCAAACAGTATTTAAATGACAGGACTAGACTATGTTGGTGGCATACGCAAAATGACGGCCTAGTAATGATGGCTTTTTTTTTCGAGTAAAGGGGGCAAAATAACATAAATCAGTGCCTATAAATAGGCATCAAACAAGAGCTACGCGAAATGTTCACAAAAGGCAGAAGACCCCAACAAGCTCGATGCTTGTTCAAAGTATCCTAAAGAACTAAGATTAACATAATTCTTACAAACATCATTCATGAAGTTTGAGTCCAAAAATACATTCGAAGGGGGAGTGACGAACAAAAAATTTTCCAAACTAGAATGATGCTTCAACATTGTCTTGGCAGTTTGATCAGCAACGGCTACTTGCCTTCTTGTTGCCTTTTGAAGGCCCAGCACCCGAGCATCTTGCATTTGGGCCTTGCACACATTCACAAGATGCACATATCTATCAGTATATTTGCTATTAGCCCCCAGGTTATCCACTGCCACCTTCGAGTCTGTGAACATCAAGCATTTGTCCCAACCCTGCTGTATGCACCAGCTTAGAGCCCAAGATATAGTAAGTAACTTAGCCATGTTGTTGTCATGTGCTCTAAAGCACCCTGCAAGCCCCATGATCCAATGTCCTGTAGAATCAAAGCACAATATCCCAAAACCTCCCAGGCAAATACTAGGATTAAATGCTGCATCCATTATCACAATTTTGTTTGTAATTATGGGGTCAAAAATAAGTTGCTCAAGTAGAGGGGTGTTTGGTAAGCAAGGCTTAGGTGTGAGGAATTCTTTGGCTAAGTGTAGTGTCTGTGACCAAAAGGATGAAAGTGGCATGTCTTTATGGTTAAGGACCCAATGGTTCCTTCGAATCCAGACCCTCTAAAGAATAAAACTAAATACAGTTGGCCAGGGGACATTGTGAACTATAGAATCAGAGGACAGATTCAGAGAGAGCCAGGAGGCTAAGTCTAAGTCTAGGGCTCCTACACTAGTAGGTGGCAGGGCTAAGTCCCAGATTTGCTTAGCTCTAGGGCAGTCTCGAAGTAAGTGGAGAATTGTCTCAGCCTGAGAAGGACAGAAAGGGCAGAATCCAGTGGAAGTGATCCCCCTGAGGAATAGTGCACTTCTAGTTAGCAGAGCATTCCAGAAGCATTGCCAAAGGAAAAGCTGAATTTTAGGTGGACAAGAAGGAGACCAAGGGAGTGCCCAATCAATAATCTGGGAGGCATTAGAGTGTTTTCTAACCCAGCAAGAATGGTACAGGTTTTTAGAATCAAAGGAGTTGCCTTTAGCTAACCAACAAACCAAAGTATCCGACCCTAAACTAGGCATGGAGTTCTCAATCCATAAAATGATGTGTTGAGGAAGACAAATGGATAAGGATTCTAGATGCCACTTACCATTAAGTAGGACAGTACTTACAGTCCTAGAGTCCTCAACTAAAGAAAAAGGTCCATACACATGATTTCTAAGCTTGCCAAAAGGAGTCCAAATATCATCCCAAAATCAAATGTGACAGCCATTCCCAACCACCCAACCGGAGGAGTCTACAAAGGTTGACCAGGCTCTCCCTGGATTTTGCCAAACATGGGACCCCTTATGAAAGGGGGTAGGTTCCTGTTTATTAGCTATATACTTAGCATGGATAATAGTGGAAGCAATAGAGGTGGAAGAATGCAACCTCCAAGCCAGCTTTGTTAAAGCTATGTCATTTAAGATGTTTTGATCCTTGATCCCCAGTCCCCCCAGACCCTTAGGTCCAGTTATCTTATCCCAAGAAACCATAGGTACACCTTTAGAATTTGAGCTATTACCCCAGAAGAAACTTCTAATGGTCTTCTCTATGTCTAGGATAATGCTAGCAGGCAGCTTAACACATTGCATTGTATACATAGGAATAGAGTGAAGGACATAATTAATAAGGGTAGTTCTCCCAGCCTTATTCAGAAATTTGGTTTTCCAAGAAGACAACTTACTTTGGACCCTTTGAAGTAAATAAAGGACTTGGTTTCTGGAAGGTCTCTTATCAGTTAGGGGGAAACCAAGGTAAAGTCCCAGGTCCTTGTGGATGGGCATTCCTAGGGAGTCAGAGATCTCAGTGGCTAAAGTCTAGTCAGTATTTTTGGAGAAATACACCTTGCTCTTCATAAGGTTGACAGTGAGTCCAGAAGCAAAGCTAAAGGAATCCAAGGTCTGGAGGATGGCATTGCAAGTGTCTAGGGTAGCCTCACCAAACAACAAAATGTCATCAGCAAACAAAAGGTGTGAGAGGGAATATCTATTCCTGGTGAGTGTAATGGGAGCCCAATGTCCAGAAGCACAAGACTGGTTAACTAAGTCAGAGAGATGGTCCATGCACAGAATGAATAAATAGGGGGATAAGGGATCTCCCTGCCTCAAACCTCTTTAAGGCTTAAAGAAAGGAGTTGGAACTCCATTAACAAGAACAGAAGAGGAGACAGAAGTAACACAGCTCATAACAAGGGTACAAGTGTGTTTATCAAAGCCCTTCCTAACCAAAGTCTCAAAAATAAAGTCCCACTCTATCCTATCATAAGCCTTCTCTAAATCAATACTTAGGGCCATCCAACCCTTCCTCCCCTTTCTATTCCTCATAGAGTGAAGGATTTCAGTAGCCACTAAGTAGTTTAGGTCAGTACCTCTACCTGGAAGAAAGCTACTCTAATTGGGGGAGATTAGACCATCTAGATAGGGCCTAATCCTTTGGACTAGAATCTTAGAGAGGATTTTATAAGAAGTGTTGCACAGACTGATTGGCCTAAACTGCCTAATGGTCTCAGGGCTATCCACCTTTGGGATCAGACTAATATAAGTAAGATTTAGCTCATTAGGAACAACCCCTGACTCAAAAATGTTAGCTACATATTCTGTAACATCCTGACCCACTTCACCCCAATGTTTTTGGAAGAACATGGGATGGAACCCATCTACCCCAGGAGCCTTAAGGGCTCCCATGCTAAACACTGCTCTTCTAACCTCAGAAAGGTTGGGTTTAAAGCCTAAGCCTATAACCCCAAACTGTGGATTAAAGTTAGGAACACTGACTCTATCTGTGGATAACAAGGTAGAGAAGAATAGCTGTATGTGGTCCCTCAGTCCCTGTGGATGAGCAATTTCCTCCCCAACATCATTTAACAGGGACACAATTCTATTCCTCTTCCTTTTAATCTTGACAGACTGGTGGAAAAACCCAAAATTCCTATCCCCCCCGTGACAGCCAGTTCTCCCTAGACCTGACCCTCCAATATAAGTCCTCTTTATCTAGAATGCTATCTAACTCGTGGCTAAGGCTGGATTCAAGGTCACAAAGGTAAGAATTGAAGGGGCTAGATTCCAGGGCCAGTTGGATACCTTGAAGTCTAGCTTGAAGTCTTTTCTTTTGATGAAAAAGTTTGGGCAGGAAGAGAGGCTCCATGTTTTAATTTCCCTGGTCAAGGCCTGAAGTTTATGCAACAAATGGCCATGGTTATTAATCCAGGTCTGTGAGACTAAAGGAACAAATGAGGGCTCACAGTACCAAGTAGGTTCTAATCTGAATGGTTTGGAGTTAGGCACTGAGGAGGTTTGTGGTAGGATGGTGGCTAACAAAACTAGAGAATAGTCCGAGGGATGCCTGGGAAGATTAGTGACATTTGTATGGGGCCAAAGCTCAAGCCATTTACCATTAACTAATGCCCTATCCAACTTACACTGGATGGGCCTCCTCTTAGACTTATTGGTCCATGTGAATCTTAATCCCGTACTCCCAAGATCAATTCAGCCAGAGTGAGAGATGCAAGCATTGAACGCATTACAACGACTAGGAGCAACAGGTCTCCCCCCCAACTTTTCTGATTGATTACGCACTTCATTAAAATCCCCCATAATAAGCCAAGGCAAATCAATTTCCGTAGACATATTAACTAAATCAGCCCAAGTAATCTTCCTCCTACAAAATTTAGTACTAGCATAAATGCTAAAAAAAATAAAGGTGGAAGGAGAATCGTTTACCTGGACTATACCATGCAAAGAGTGGAGGTCCTTACCAATTGGAGTAAAACTCACTCTGGCAGAATCCCACAACAGCAACAAGCCACCCGAAAAGCCCCATGGTTCCGCAAAGTCCCATTGGTCAAAAGGAAGGCCTTCACAGATAGATTTAGTATGAACAGCTGAAGTTCTCGTTTCAGTGATTAGGATCATGCCAGGGTTGTGGTGCTAGATAATATGAAGTATATGCCTCTTGAAACTAGGGCGAGCAATACCCCTTGCATTCCAAGCGACGATATACATATCAGTAGGAATTGGGGGAGTTTGAAGATTCCCTTGAATCTCCCTGTCCACAAGGGATTTCACCCTCTTCCATTTCGACTTCTTCGGTGGTGGAATACGAATCACCGGAGTGAGAGTCACTGTCGAGATCATAAACCATTCTCTCTTCATGGTGGGTTCCATCGTGAGTAAAACTCTGTTGGTGTGTTCTACTATCCGGAACAAATGGAAAGCATTGGTGAAACCGCTGGCCTCTATGGTAGTAACATCGAAAGTCAACAAATAAATTTGCCTCGATTGAGGCAATATCGGCTGAGGATCCAGCAAGAGTAAAATATCATCCTCCATATGAATCGTCTCGTCCCTGTCTGGAATGCTCCGAAGCCATAGCTCGAAATGTTGTGCTGCCATTGGAAATGAGCCTCGCAGATCTTCGAGGTTTGGAATGTGAGCAGGAACGAAGGTCTCCCCGTCTTTTTTCATCACCAAGTCCACATAAGGGAGATCCACACTCCGAGGGTACATCATGAACTTCCTTATCAACCTCTTGGGAACCCATAGCCTGCACATTGCTGTTTGGGAATAGAACAACCATTTTGTCGGATCGACTTCGATGTAGGTCCATACTGGCTTTTCGTTGCAGATTAACGAGGGAGGGGCTGGTAATGGGTGTCTGATTGAGCAAGTGAGGTCTGGGGAGATAGGTGGATGAGTGTAACGGGCTGGATGAACCGGTGGTGAATCTGGTGGAGATGGAGAATTGTTTGTGGAATCCGGCGAAGAATAGCCGTAATCCATGGTCGTGGAGAGTAAGTAAGGAAGCTGAAAGGGTAGTGGAATGAAAGGGAAATGTGTTTG
Source organism: Bassia scoparia (assembly GCA_008642245.1). Lineage (NCBI taxonomy): Eukaryota > Viridiplantae > Streptophyta > Magnoliopsida > Caryophyllales > Amaranthaceae > Bassia > Bassia scoparia. Next base: position 39,500 of record SNQN01002599.1, on the reverse strand, counting down.
GGTTGAAAATGAAAGAAACAAAAGTGGTTGGGTAGGGGAGAGCCACATCAGCATTGAAATCTCTAAAAGGATGGGTTAGGACCACAGGATCCTTATCCACATCCTTAGAAATATCCAGAACTGGAAAGTCAAAGTCACTTGAGTTGGCACGTGCAGCTCTCGTGCCACTAATGTCATACTCAACCAAGGAGGTGTCATGTGAGGCACACGTGACTTCACTAAACTACTCTTCATGTGAATTGCACGTGTCGAAATTTGAATTTTGAAAATCCCGCTCAGAACAGGAAGGCCTCTGTTCCACTTCTGGTTGCAGAACCACCGTGGTGGTGGCCTCATGAGTTGCAATTGGCCGCCATTCCGCTGACACCTTCTTCTGAATTCTTTTATCCTTTCGTTTTTGTTTCTTCAATAGGTTCTTCCTTTGTTTTTGCGATTTCGTGACTTTTACCCACGGTTGCTCTGGTTCAACCATGGCAGACGGAGTTGCAATTGGTGTTGAAACCACCTCAGTAGTATCACTTCCCTTCGTCTGAAGATCATGTTTCGGCAGGACTTCCCTAGAAGGCTTCTCTAGTGCACAATTATGTCCCATGGAATTACAACTATGGCACCACTGAGGCAGATCCTCCCAATCCAACTGTTGCTCAATGCTCCCTAACCAAATACACTCCACCAAGGGACCTGCTAGGTTAACTAGCACCTTTAGGCGAGCAAAGCGCATATGATCTCTGCTTGCGGCCCTTAAGTCTGCAGTTAGGAACCTCCCTAGGTGATTTCCAATTTCCTTTAATACATCCACCGTGTGGAATTCGACTGGGAGCTTAGGTAAAGTAACCTAGATAGGGTAGTGGGAGATGCAAGCTGCAGAAGGTTTGAAACCCGGGGTCCATTCTTGAACTGATAGGAATTTACCATTAATGAACCATGGGCCCTCCAAAGCCCTAGCCTTGTATTCAGGAGAAGAGGGAATGAAGACATAGAACCCCTTTCCAAGCGCACACAGTTTCGGCATTGCTGGCAATTTCCGAATCCTTTGAACGTGTTTAGAGAGGTAATCGAAAGAAAAGGACCCCCCAATCACCTTAACAATCAAAGAGTCAACCCATTTTGCCTAGGGGGAGCATAAGAGTTCAGGTGACAAGTTAATGTGAACATGAGTTGGAGTGGAAGAGTTCTTGGCTTTGGGAAGGCTCGACGGAATGGTAATGGCGGGAGTGGAGGTGAGACTGGTGGTGGAAATGGTGGTGGGAGCGGTGGTGGGAATGGTGGTTGGAATGGAGGTGGGAATGGTGGTGAGAATGGTGGGAGAGGTTTGCACAAGGTTGGTAGACGGAGGTGGGAGATGTCCGATGACAGGAGCAAGGTTGGCGGATGGGTGGGAGAGTGAGGAAGAAACGACGGTGGCGTAGGACAATTGGCTGGTGGGGCTTACCTGGTGGCTCGTCGGCATGGTAGTCGCAGGAAAAGTCGTCTCCTTCAATTCGTGACCTGTAAAGCAAGACACTCTCTCTCTCTCTCTCTCTAACATTTTGTTCTGTATCAACAAAATCATTTTTGTTTTTGTAATGATGGCTTTACATGGGGTAATGTATTGATTTATTACTTTGGCTTCCAAGTAATTTCCTAATGGAAGGCAAATGTAATTCTTGGAAGTCGTGTTGATTTAGTTGTACAATATCTCACCTAGAAGCCATTATTCAAGTCATTTTATTGCAAATATAAGGGTGACCACAAAATTATAACTGTAAAGACATAATGTCATTTTGATAACAAAAGCATTAAAATTAAAATCACAAGTCTTTTGGCGATGGAAAACGTTAATTTGCAAGGACTCAAGTGATATCGCCCTTGCAAATTAAGGGGACAAGTTGTTATGAACTAAAAATATTTGGTTGAATTAGTTGACCAAATGAGACAATTGACTAGCTAAGAAAGTTTGACTAGTAAGCAGGTGACTAGCGATGAGTGGAACATATAAGCAATCAAGATACAAGCGATACAAGGTGCCTCTTAAGTTGCTCCAATCTAGCGATGTAACAGAAGCATTATAAAGGATTTGTGGTAGAAGTGGCTCACTTGAAGACAACCCGATAAAAGAAGGCCCATGAAGATCATGCAATAAAGAGACTTAGAGGGAAAGTACCAGTATTTTAAATATGAGAAGAAGCGGGAAGAAATCTTTGAGAGGAGTAACTACCATCCACGATCTCTTCCCCAAAGGCCAATAAATAGACGCAACAGAATCAGAAACGATAAAAATGCAACAATTAATCAACAATATCTATTAACTTTTCTTCGAATTCAGCTTAGCCGCAATTAGGTTAGTAGCCAAGTATAGTTTAGCGTAGCTTAGCTTAGCTTAGTGTAGCGTAGTTCATCCTTCAATGGATCATTAGCTTATTCGTTTTCATCCCAATTGTGTAAACATGGAGGTAATCATCCTTCCTTGTGAAGTAGTCGGAGTCGGAGTCTGACTCTATTTTTTACTTTATGAATGGATGGCTTTCGTTTCTCTTCACCTTTATTTGTTTTATACTTTAGTTTTGTTCCACAATAAGGCTATTGTCTTAGATTCATATCTTCTTGATTAACTCTACAATCTTAGCGAGGTTATTAATATAATCAGTAACTAGAGGGGCCACCCCTACCGAACTAAAAAAAATATTGGGTGGTTGACTTGTAGGTGAAGCGCAAAATCACCTCAACATTACCTCTCTTGCCCCTCAATCCGAATATGGAAAGGCACTCTTGTGTGGTTCTTATGCACGATTATTTTTGAAAGTTTTTCAAGGGTACTCAAGATAGGGGGGGGTGAATTAAGTGGCTATCAAAATTTTTCGATTGTGGACTGTTCTAGTTGAGTAGACCAGTTGGACTGGTCTCACAGTGGAATAATCATTGAACAGTGCGTAAATAGTATAAATCAATAGTAATAAAGGCAAACAAAATTTTTAGAAGGTTTTATAACTATGCCTACTTCCTCCTYCKTAAGTCATTTTTATTAATTCTACTCCGCATAAATAAAGCAACTTTCACTCTCGAAGTATGTGAACTCAGACACACAATGACACCCCACACTCAACCAAAGTGTGCTAATTTCTCACTTGAACTCACAAGCACTCGTAACTGAACTCAGAATTGCTACCCTATCACCAACCCCTTCGTTTGTGATTCATTACAACACAAATCTCTCAATTTACTCAGTTGATGAGTTTACAAGAGTATATGATCGCTCAATATGTGTGCCCTCATGTGAAGGACTCTGTATTGCTTAATCTCGGACATAAGACTTTTTCATTCTCTCAAAAATAATTCTTTTAAGAATATTGAGAGAACTCTCAATGTGAGTATGTATGCTCTGAATATTTATAGCCAAAAGCCTAGTAATTACTCGACGCCGAAACCAAAAAAACATGTAAGATACTGTTCTGGTGATTTTGCACTTCACCAATAACTCAACCACCTTAATTCAGCAGGGGGCTGCCCCATTAGTTACTTATTATCTTTGATAACTTCGCTAGCATAAAAATGGCTCTGAAAATCGTGGAGTTAATCAAGAAGATGAGAACGTAAGGAAGTAGCCTTATTGTGGAACAAGACTGACGTGTAAAACAAACAAAAATGAAGAGAAACGAAATCCATTCATTTATAAAGTAAAGGATAGAGTGAGACTAAAATTGTTTCACAAGGAAGGATGATTACCTTCATGTTTACACAATTGGGATGAAAACGAACAAYCTAATGATCCATTGAAGGATGAGCTACGCTACGCTAAGCTAGGCTACACTATGCTATGGTATACTTATCTACTAAGCCAAGTGCGACTAATGAAAGCTAAATGGTACAAAAGTAGATAGATGTTGTTGCTTGATTATTATGTTGTTTTTGTTTTTGATTCTACTATGTCTATTTAAAGGCCTTTGGGTAGAGATCGTGGGTGGTAGTTACTCCTTTTGAAGGTTTCTTCCCACTTCTTTCCATATTTCAAATACTCGTACCTTCCCTCTAAGTCTCCTGTTCGCTTGATCTCCATGGGCCTTCTGAAGCTGCTGCTAGGTTGTCTCCGTTTCGTCCACTTCTACCACTATTGCTTTCTAACGCTTCTGTTATATCGCTAGATTGGAGTTCTTAAGAGCATCTTATATCTCCATTTCTTTATCGCTATCTTGTTCCACTTAATCGCTAGTCACACGCTTACGGTTAAACTCTTCATTGCTAGTCTATTGTACCATCTGGTCAACGAAGTCAACCAAATATTTTTAGCTATAAAAAATTGCCCCCTTAATTTGCAAGTTTCCAATCACCAGAGGAGTTACGATTTCCATTTTAATGCTTTTGTTATAAATAAATGACCTTTATGTCCTTAAGGTTATAGTTTGTGATCATCCTTATATTGCAAATATTATGCTTGAGAAATGGCTTCTGGTGAGATATGTACAATTAAATAAGCGCGACTTCCAAGAATTACATTTAACTTCTATTGGGTAATTACTGGAAGCCAAAGTAATAATTTGATACATTACCCCCTGTTAAGCCATCATTATTCAGACTAACATTTAGTGTTGACGCAGCACTTGGTCTTGTCCTATCATTAAAGTTCTGTTTGGACATTTAATGAAAGTGTACTCTACATTGTGAGTAAGGAATTCATTTAGCAAAAATATTCCATTTATATTAATAATAAAGTTTTCAAAATACATTATTGATACATTGCAAGTTAATGTTTTTTGGACAAAAGTTCTGAATTTTAACATAAACTAAATCCTGAACAATATTTTGAATGTTTACTATTGCAACCCTTTAAAGGACCTCAAATATATACATACATACAGACTAACATATATATATACATATATATATATATCTATAATATATATATATATATTATTATCTATATAAATAATATATATATAGATAAATAAATAAATATATTATTATATATATATATATATATATATATATATTATTATATCGTGGCCTTCTTAACGAAGTTACGAACATCGGAGATCTAGGGACTTGAGACACATTTTTCCATACATTAAGGCGCTCCATGTACCACTCAAATTCATCATTATTCGGCGCTGTCAATTCCCAATTCACATACTTTCGCCATTTGATGTAGTCATTCCACAACTGGCAACAACACTTGTAACGCACCGTTTCCAGGCCCCTTGGCTAATAGTACTTCATAAAACTGAGCTCTTACTAGGACTACATGAGTATAGAACATGATCATGTCCCCAGATGCTRCTCTAGCGTCCACCACAAATGCCTTGCATACCTGAGATAGATTGTGCAACGCGAGGACGTCATCGTTCACATGCGGACACAGATTAACGTTGATAAAAAAATATGTGGTGGAAAGTTTTTGCAACACTTCTTCTAGTTTCCCCTTCATTCTCTTCTTGGTTTCCCCTTTCTCCCTATAGATATATACATTTGTCCCTAGTGCAAAACAGCCAATGATAAGACAACCCTCTCAACACACAAGTCAAATAAAGAGAGCTAGGACCTTAACAAGCCTAAAAAAGGCAGATTCCCTTTCATCGGACACCTCTTCTAGGTATTTAACACCTCAAAAAATATGTTTTTATTTTCAAATTATTTTAACTTATTTTTAAATATTTTTCTAGATTTTTTTGGAATTTTTCTGAATTTTTCTAAGCATTTTTGGCAAATTTCGAAATTTTAAGCAATCTAATAAATTTTGCGATAATTAATTAAAGGGATATTTCCCCATATACCCCTGACTTTTAGCCTAATAACCCATATACCCCCGTGTTTTTAGAAA
>SNQN01002598.1:43250-71656 GCA_008642245.1 Bassia scoparia | reverse complement strand
AAAATCATCCAAAACTTTGAAGATCCATCAAATCAAAGGCATGAGAAGGGTTRGACAACTCACCCCAGAAGCTTAGCGRTTGTGAAAAGGAGAAAAAGGGCAGGTAAAGCCAATTTCAAAAGGGTATTTGTAAAAAACCACATGATCATTCAGACAATCCCACACCGTCACATCGGGCCCGAAATCAAGATCACAGTAGAYGGCGGGAGGTCAGAAGTTGMAAGGATTCTCTGAACATCACACTCAACACCTACTCAGCTAACTACTTCTTCACCAACTTTTCCCATTCTTAACAAATTGCAAGAATATGAAACCCTCGTGGGGTATTTGTGCGATCTCTATCTTTCAAGTAGTTTGTTTTATAAGAGCCATAAATTCGACCAAAAACAAAGAATCAAAAGTGAGTTCGTGTAGGCGAACCGCTTATCTTGAAAGAAGGAAGGTTTTTCGTTTGAGTGAATCTACCGGAGAAGTGTAGAAGAATTCAAGAGTCCTAAGCTATTGAACAGTGAACTTTTGGAGAGGAATTAATTGTGAGAAYTGAGAGAAAAGTGTAAAATTCGAATAACGGTGGTTGAAGGCTTGGAGTGTTTAAAATGAAGTATTAAAAGAGCGTAGGTTCAAAAGATACTCAAGAGGGGGGTGAATTGAGTATTCGTCAAGTTTTGTAAATTTCCTCAGATTTGTGAGAACAAGAAGAGATTTGTTCGGTACGCAACKAAATACTGTAAAGTACACTGGAAATTTAACAATGTTCGACTTCAAATAAGTCTACATCCTTTACAGCCTCTGTACGGGCGTCGGGGCATCACGGGGTCGGATCAAATCTAATCCCTCTACCCTGCGAGGTACAGTCTTCGTGAGACACCGTTTTACGAAGAATTGAATTCTTGCTAATTTGCATAGTGTGTGTATGCTGGCATTGAGGACCGTGGATACTCGAAATTGAATAGAGAAAGTCGCCAGAACACTCCTTCGGGGAGTTGCGGAACCCATTTTAAACCTTGCCCAGTCATAGTGCATGCAAGATAAAGACTCCGTTATCTAGTCATGCACCGAGGTCATGGATTCATGGACGAGGGTAAGGGCGAAATAGTGCAAATTCACCAATTCTTGGTCTCACTGCAAATTCACCAATTGTAACATTGAACAACATCCATGTTTCCATATTAGTACTTAGAAGCACAAATGTTACTAGGCGAGTTTGATAAATGCATGTAAAGACTAATTAATTGGTGTCGCTTTGAATTAAGTCAATATTCAAGGTGCCTAAGCCTATCCATGATTATCTTATTARGCGTGACAAACAATTATAGGTCTTCAATTAGCAAAATAAAAAGTGATTGAAAATATAAACAAGAACAATATGAAGAATATACATTAAATAAGAAGAAGAATATACACATGACTTACCTCGAATCACTATCCCAAAAACAAGGGAAAAAAACCAAAAGTGAGTATTGAAATTGTATCACTGCCGCAAATCGCTATTTACACTAGGAAAACAAAGAAAAAGTTAACAATAATAATTATATCGAATTCGATTTGAAAATAAGAAAAACAGGTTTATTTACATGTTAATTAATTTCGAATAGTTGATTAATCCATATTACTTGATTAATAGTGATAAAAGTAAACAAAAACAAAGAAGAATTGAAGAGAAAGGAAGAAAGAGATATGGATTCTAGGAGTTTTGTGGCCTCATAGATTATACCAACAAAGCAGGGTCGAAACAAATCTTGAAAAAGTGTCTTGAATGCCTAAATCTATTTTATTAGGTGTGTATGAATGTGTTTCGAATTTGAAAGATTTTTGAAAGAGTTTTTGGAATTGAATTGGAATTGAATTTGTAGTGTTTTCGAAGTGTTTTAAGAGAACATGTCGACGGGGATTCGTTACAACTCTGAATTTAGTGAAACGAAAGCCAAAACATCCTATTTATAGCCCTCTCTCACGTGCAAACACGGAGGTGGGCGTAATTGAGACCAAGTAGGCATAATTATGCCCAAAACTTTGCAAAAAATTTGCTTGATTTTCTTGCCTTTTTTAGTGTAAGCGTATAAAATAAAATCGAAAAAATATTTTATACGTATGAAATAATGTCAACACTTGCACCAAAAGCTAGGGGGTGAATGTGGACATCCTTGGGCAACAAGACAATCCATGGAACGTTCCAAAAGCTTCTGGAACGATTCGTTTTGCTCGGGTGCACGTTTTTTCTTCGGAAATTCATAATTGTTTTTCCACAAGTCTAAAAATTATGGAAGAATTATAGAAAAATCTAAAATAAAATCGTTTGCCTTGTGTTAAAATTTTGTGAATTTTGGAATTGTTTTAATATTAATCAAATTGTTGAAAATTCTAAAAAATGCCAAAATTGCTTAGAAAAATTCAGAAAAATTCTAGAAAAATGTATAAAAATAAGCTAAAATTATTTGGGAATTAAGTATTATTTTTAAGGGTGCATTGGGCAAGAATAAGTGCTCTAGATTTGCAAATTGAGATTCTAGGGAATTGTTCGAGGCAACTGTTCTTTAGAATTGGACCAATTGCAATGTGTTTAGTAATATCATTAGCCTTATGGAGGGACAAATGTAGGTATTTAAACCCTCTAACCCTTTTTTAAATCAACTTAGAAGATTAACAATGATTACACGTAACTGTATGTCTTATGTACTTATGCACTCGACAATTCCTGAACTACTACATACCTATAGTTGTTCACCCAACTGCTAATTATAGTAGTTCAATGAAGTCCTTCCAATATTTTTCCCCAACTGCTTGACACACTCAAGCAGTTCAATGCACACACTTTTTCTCTCGTAAAATCACCCTAAAATGTTTAAGTATAGAGTATATGAATCTCATCGTAGTATTAGGGTTTGTGATTATGCAATAGATGAGAGGGAGAGAGAGAAAGAGGGAGAGAGGGAGAAAGGGAGAGAAGAATCTTTTCAATATGTTTTCAAAATTCTGCGGAAAAACTCAAAAGAATTCAGACATTCAATCAATAGAGTCTCTTTAAATAAGCTTTGGGTATAAATAAAGAATAATATCTTGGCCTTATATTTTCTTTAATTAACAAAGTCAATGCAGAAAATATAAAACCTTAATTTTATTTGCTTTTCAAATATTATTCTAATCTATTCCCTAATCAAATATCATAAATATTTGATCGAATCATGCAGCGGTCTTATTCTCAAAATCATTTTCTTCGGAAAAATGACATTCCTAAAATAAGTTGCATCGATATAAACACTTGCATTCTGGTTCCGTTAGGTTCTCATACTAGTTCCCGTCATTTTGTGTTTAGATATTATGTATGCCAAGGAATCAAGATTCCTTACCCTTAGCTTGTCATCCACAACCATCTCATTTCTGTCTTTTGTACCTTTATAATAGAATCACAACCCTTTTACTACTTTTACATAATGACTTAAATATATTACAAATAACACAAAGTCTTCATGCAATTCTATTAACAAATACAATGACATATTAAAAAGGGAAAATATGGAAGATCACACGTGTCTTCAATTCCATTTTATTAAGCACAGTAAATAGTTTTTTTTTATTAAATCTAAAAAGGAAGAGAAAAAGGAAAAAGGGGAAATGGAAGGAAAAAAATGTTAATCATAGGAAAATATTTTTTAAAAAAAAATATAGAGAGGAAAATGAAAAAAAAAATAGAAACATTTTAAAATAAAAAAATTAAAAAGGTAAAAATAAAAGGAAATTTAAAGAGAAATTAAGAAATTGTCATGTGACAAAAATATAGGCAAATCCCCTCACCCCCACAAAAAAAAACAAAATAAGTGAAAAATGGAAAAAAAAAAAAGAAATCTTTTACAACAAAGAAAAAAAATAGAGGGTAAAAAAAGAAAATGAAGAAAATATAGGCAGAAACCAAAATTATAAAAATATAGAAAAGTTAAAGGAACCTTTTCATAAAAAATTGTAATTTTTAATTGAAACATTGTATTTTTGAGATATTTTTATAAGTTTTGTTTTTAAAAAATTGTAAAGGTGCCAAGTGTCAAAATTATAAGTGAAACCAAATTTTAAATAGATATAAAGATTAGCAAAAAAATACCACCTAAATATTATTATGAGAGGAATTATATAACTTGTTATCAAAGTTTCCAAACATTATGTATCAAGTCGCGGCTAATATCTATCAAGTCCATAGAGGAAACTATCAAGTCTTACATAATATCCATGAAATCATACATAACTAGTATATTAGTCCGGGCAACGCCCCGAGTAGCTAACAATACAATATGTTCTCATTCGTATTGCTTTTTTGAAAGTCTTATTTTTTAAAAAAATTGATAAATAATATTTTTCTGGTACTTCATATACTCCACAATTTATTTTCAAATTTTTAAGTGAACTACTCCTAAAAAAAATTAATACTGAGTATGTCATTTTTCGTTCATTTCAGCAATGAATCTATTTTTAATAGAGTTTTCTCCGTGACATCCACCTTATCATTTATTACTTGTCAAAACATAATAAAAATATAATCTTATAATTTATTCTCTTTTATATTCAAATTTAAACATAAATCTTATTCCATCCATTCTAAATTACTTGCACTATTTTTATTTTGAGAGTCAAAATTTTCCGTTATTACTTGCACCATTCATTTTTGGAATCAAAATTGTATTTGACGAATTCTTTTGGCAAATCTATAATGTATAAAATAGTTAGAGATTTTGTAAGATTTGTCTAAAATGTGTAATTTATTAATATCAACTTTTTACAATTTTATAAAATATGCAATCTGATTAGTTAATGGTCAAAGTTGAGTCTTGAATACCGCGTAAAATAGTATGGAGCAAGAAAATAAAAACAGAAGGATTCAGTTTAGTTGATATATAAATGGTGACTACAGAGTGGAAGGTGCCAATTGTGACATACTTTTTATGTATTGCAATTGTTTATTATCTTCATACTTATCCATCTCGAGTCACATTACATCTTCTGCAAGATATATGTCATTTTTAATTTCCACTTCTTACTCCTTTGGAACGATGTTTGTGTTGCTTTTTGCAATTGTTTTCATTGCTGCTTCTGAAAGATTTTGACTCCCTTTGCTACTATTTTAACTTGGAATTGTTGTTTTGGTATATTCCTAAAAGCAACTGTGCTGCTAAAAGCGATTAAATGGAATAGATTCTAGCTTGGTGTTAAACTTGTTAGTAGTAATAAGGTAGCTTAGGACGTGATTGTTCTTTATTTTTTCTGTTTTTACTTTGAAAGCTCTTGCGAAAGATATTCGAAAGTTTAGAAACCTTACTTATGGCGAGACTCGAATGTTTTATGAATTTTTTGTAGCACCTAAGTATTCAAAAGGGACTTGAGGTTTTTCGTGGAAAGTCCAAGACCTTAAGAATCCTTTAGGCCAAGAAAAATAACAAGGGAAAACACCATTATTCTTGTTGTAGCACAGTGATGCATGTGCTACGTGTAAAATCATAAAAATTGCAATTAAACAATTGAAACTATATAAAAATATTATAACTCTAATTTAATTTATGCCATATTTTCTATAAAATAAAATGAAAATAAACAAATTCAAATATTACTTGATACGTATTCATAACTCTAATACATCCATAACAATTTGAATTTGATATTATGTATTTATACAACTAACTACGGAGTACAATAATTTATATTATTTAAATTTTTTCACTGCAAATTTTATTATTGTTACGTGTTACACCAGATATTCAACTTCTTGGCTTCATCGTGTTGTGGCCAACCAAACCATCGTGAAAGTTTGAGGATTATTATTATGAAAAAAAAGCTGGAGAGGAGTTAAAAGGAGCATATTCAATATTAAATCATGTGAATGCTAGCTTTTTTTTATGTGTGCAAAGCGCAAAATAGCTGGATCTTGGATTGGTTAGAGAATTTGCTATCAATCCCAATAAATAAACTCTGATAGTCACAAGCCAAAGTTTGGAAATTCGTGAAAAAATTATAAGAAATTTAAACTGTAAACTGGAATTTAGTGATACTGAAATTTATACAAAAGTGAAAAAAGAGATTAATTACAAGATGAAAAAAGTTATATATTATTATTATTATTATTATTATTATTATTATTATTATTATTCTAAATGGTTATAGATAATGTAAACATCTCCAAGTAATTATAGTATGCAGTATTCACAATCAAGCTTCAAAAAAATAACAATTCTAAAACTGTTATCCAATTCTTCACAGCTTTTTAAATAACTAACAAAGCTACCATTAACAATCATCTCCCCTTGATAAAAGACTTGTCAAATTCTTAGCACGTTTCGAACGACTTCAAGTCCAATAACTCCCATCAATCGGTATCTGCATTATGAACCAATAATATTAGGTAAAAGCTAACAAGCGCCCCTATGGCGTTAGATAAGATGACCAAAAATGGAAACATTAAATGAATATAAACATTAATTACACTGATTGACGTGTGAATTTGACATACATTCCAAGTTTAATGCCACTTTAAGAAATATATTTATAGCTTATCTAACCCCCCCCCCCCCCCCGGCCGGGGCGTCCATTAGCAATATCGATAATACTAATCAATAATATCACACTACATTATCATATATTATAAAGTTGACGTATCATTGAAATATATACACATTTACCTTAAATTATAAGCACATTTACCCTAAAATAAATGCACATTTACCTTAAAATAATTACACATTTATTTATATTATAGTAACACAATTAACAAATAATTAACAATATAAAAATGGTGTCTCAAAAATACCTGACTCAATTTTCTTTTTGCTTGGACAATTACGGCTGTCATGGTAAGCATAAGCTCCACATGCCTTACAGTTTCTTTTTGGTTTTTGACTTTGCTCAATTGATTGCTCCTTGTCGCCTATTATCCTGCTTTTCTTGCCTTTGTTTTTTGATAGGATTGGGTTTTGTATGTTGAGTGTAGAAGATGCACTTGGGCCAACAAAATGCTCCATTTCTTGAGTTTTAGTCATCTGTATAGCACCTTTTTCCTCCATCTTTTTACCGAAATCTCTAAGACTTTGGAGCAATTCACCTAAATCATTTTCATCTCCCTCTATAAGGTCTACGCAGTTGAAGATCTCTAACCAAACTTCTCCCAATAGCTTAATGTGTGCGCTCATCTTTTTGCATGTTTCTAGCAAGTTACCACGCATTTATGTCATATATTGACCTTTTGGTTGCATCTTTTGTCCAACGATTAAATACATATCCATTAGGAAGTTAATGAACTCTCTTAGCAGCCAAAACACATATTGCATGTCCACATAAGATACCTAATCTTCCAAATATCTTGCAGGAACATGTTACAATCAAATATTCTTTATTGAACGTAACATGGTAGCTAGTCCTTCTCTGTAGTCCTCTCTGTGACACGTATATTCTCTATGACCTTTTCATTCCCTTCCCTTTTGATATCAATTATGCAACAATTATAACAAGCTTTAAGAAGTTGACTTTGGAACTTGTAAAATATAGTTCTTGTATACAACTCTGATGCGTGTTTCTCTAACACTAAAGGAGTTGCAAGTTTTGGAACAGAATAATTTGATTCCGTGTTCAACTTGTCTTGTTTGTGTCTTTGTGCATCCATTACACTCTCATAACGCATATAAAAATTCAACAAGTGTTAGATGAGGATTGGTAAAATTGTTGAAGAAACTGTTTTCACTTTCTGATCTTGATGTAGTCCTCAAGATGCCTCCTAACGTAAGGTCTCTAAAGTAGCTTAGTATCCAATCCTTCCTAATAGAAAACATGTGTTGGAACCAGTCATGTTGTTGTAAGTTATAATCACTCATAATTGAGTTCCATGTCGATTCAAGCTCTTCAGGTTCTTGTTCCATATTCCATACACAGGCATTCAATTTCGTAAGGAATTCTCATCTTGTTTGAGCTCAACGTTGATTTTTTCCGGCACCTTTTTCATTATATGACACATGCACAAACGATGTTCACATCCACTGAAAACATTTTCTATGACAACTTTCACGGAAGGGTCTTGGTCAGTAATGATGTATTTGGGTTCGCAATCCCCCATTGCACATAAAAAGTCCTAAATAGCCAGTCGAATGATTGAGCGTCTTCCCTTGCTAGTAAGCCCACTCCAAAAGTAACACATGACATATGATGGTCTACACCCGTGAAAGGTGCCAAAATCATTGAATATTTGTTTGTATCATAAGTACAATCAAAAGAAACCATATCACCAAATAATGCATAGTTTTTACGACATATTGGATCCGTCCAAAACAAATGTGATATGTGAAATTCTTCATCAAGTGCATAATCAAAGTAAAACCCATCAAACACATCTCTTTTGGCTATGAAGTTTTCAATAAGCATCTTTCCATCATCTCCTTCAATATGTTGCTTTAAATCTCTATGAAAATTACGAAAATCTTGCATAGTAGCTCCCACATTATCATAGCTTCCTATATTATCCTTAAATAATTGGGATGATTTTACTGGTCCTATGTTCAGTAAAGCATTTCTAGATACAAAATTCTTATGAACGATGGACATTTTTCTTGAATTTTTAAGGTGTTGCTTGGATGAAGGCGAAACCACAGTGAACATGACCCTTATGAAATTTGTAAACAAAATATGTCCCATTGCTACGATCTAGTTTCAAAATTATTCTTGCTTGACATCCAACTCGCACGCACTTCTTTTCCGAATTTGGATACCCTTTCCACTACTTTTATTTGTAGCATCCAGGAAACCTTTTCTATTGTACATATAGTATTTCAAAGTAACGTGCCCCTTATATGTGTTTGTAGATCCTAAGCGTATATCAAAATCACATACCTTAGCATAATTTTTTGTATAACTTTTCAGCTTTAGCCAAGTCTTCAAAGACCATGCCTACATGAGGCTTTTTTGTCATCGGAACATGTAGGAACCCATTCCCTAGTTCCTTTTGGAGTGTAGCATACTTTAGTTCAAGGATTTTGTATGTACTTTGTTGGTGAAGTATCCTCCAAATGTTGCATGAAACCTATGACAAACGACTAATTAGGATAAGTAGTTGCTACTAAAAATTCTTCATTATTTCCAGTCAATGTGCATATATTTCCCTATAAATGTGCATATTTTCCCTCGTAAATGTGCATATTTTCCAAAGTCAATGTGTACATATTTCTCACTGCATATATGTTTGATGAATGTGCATTTAACATCATTAAGCATATAGTTTAGCATCAATGTGCAAATATTTCCCCATTAACGTGCAAATATTTTAAAGTAAATGTGCAAATATTCTATGTAATGTATACATGTAACAACAAATCAGTATACTCTGTTTGTATACTCTGTTTGTGTACTGTGTTATCAGGTATCACGATTAATGAAAGTTTACTGCAGTAATTTACATATTGACATGATAATACAAAATAGCATCCATATTATGACATTGGCATTAAATTAAAAGTTCTTATATTATTGGTAATTTACACTACACTAAAACATTACTATTCGAGCTAACTTTGTCCCATTATTAGAAATCACCTTTCACTTATTACTGTTCTATGATCTTCACTTTATTATGAGCTCTTGTTTGAAAACTTTTACAAATCAATTGATTATACATAAATAATTCACATTTAAATAAAAATCAAACAACATTCTCGTTTAAAAAATTATGAATCAAAACAACTTAAATAATGTATAATTCATATGATTAATAATTTATAAATAGAAACAATTGAATTCATCTAATATAACAAGTTCAATTGATTACAAACCTTGTTTAATTTCTGAATTTGAAGATTTTCCCTCAATCATTGTCTTAGAAATCTTAAATCGCACAATCGTTTTTGACGAAATTTGGGCAACTAACATCGCACAATTGCAATCAGTCGATCAATGTTTTAGAAGAGAGAAGAGAGAGAAAGTGTGATTTTACGTGAACATGCAATATGTGTTTATGCGATGAACTGATGAAGGCAATTGAATTTCTAACGTGAATTGATTAATTTAAGCTAAAAATCTCAGCCATTGGATGTTAATAAGATGAAGGGTTGAAATCAGATGACTTTTCACCCTTCTCATTTTAAGGTATCTTCTCATTGGATCCTAACCCTATATATACTAGTGGCACACGGCGCGCGCATGCGCGTCGTGTTCCACGTGAAAATTCGTTATAATCAATTTATTAGTTTGTGTATCCAATGAGCAATTTATTCATTGAATTTTCAATTGCTTTCAATTTTCGTTTATTTACCCTAAATCACAAGAATTGAAGCGTTACTTATCCAACAAATTATATATAAATAAAGTATAAGTGTATAACCAAAGGTAGTTTTTCATATGACAATGTAAAACAAGCAACGTCCCAACTTGTACATTGCATAAGTAATTAGCTAAACTGAAGCATGTTTTTCCTATTCTATAAGTAATGTAGCAAATTCGCATTCCAATATAACCGAGAAATTCAGTAACTTGTACATTCCCCATCGATAAATCATTGTATAGGTGTCCATAGTTTTTTCTAAAAGTGATAAATACAATATGTATACTGGTATATTGTAATTTTATGTTTATTGAAATCTAATTGATACAATTTAAAGTAAAAAAACGTGATTGCGATCAAAAATGCGCAAAACGAGACTTTCTAGAGTCTTCCATTCAACGAACCTGAATGTGAGTCTTCCTACTTTGCTGGGAGAGGCAATAACAATAGGTTACACATGTGCTGTCAAATTTTGATTAGAAGCTGTCAAGATGGGTGCTTTCAAGTTCATGTCCTTGAATATGTTTGCTCTCCATTTCTCTTATTAGTAATTGTGTTTGAACCAATTTTTTGTTGCAGACTTATTAAACAAACCATATTTAACAATGTCCTTGAATTAAAGAATTGTGTTGGATTGTATTTATGCAATGCTTTAATCTATTAATAGTTGAGATTTAAGAAAACATCTTATAATCTCATACCTACTTTCGGATTGAACCATATTTTTCGATCAAACCATATATGTTACTCTTTGTATCGTGTTTCTGATCGAGTTATATTTAGAATTAATCGAGATGTATCTCTGTTTTGACCATATAACAAGATTTTTTATTAGATCGTATTTCTAATCGGGTTGTACTTAAAATTGAACCATAATTCCCATCTAATATGAGAAGACAACCTTGAGGTTCGATAAGAAATTTGAAATTTGACCAGAAACGATCCGATCAAAATTCCAATCCTAATTTAAACTACTCCCTTTAATTTATTAAAGCAAAGCCATTTTGATGTAATTGTTGCAAGCTAATTGCACTTACACATGCACTTTATCACTTTTACAAATACATAAAGGATTCCAAACCATTTCGAGTATTATATAAATATAGACTCAATTAGATATAAATATTTGCACAAACTCAGACTACATCTAAAGAAGAAGTAGGTGCACTATTCACATACAAATTGATCATACATGACTACATCATTAGTATTTCTTTTATCCACATACAAAACCCTTTAAATGATATATACATGAATACATAGCAAGACTACATCTAAAGAAGATGTAGGTGCACTATTCACATACCGAATCACCCGAAAAAAGTATAATCCTCACTGTTTCTAAAAAGATCTCTTAGAGTTCCCTATACAACAAATGATCTCATAACTTTCATAATATAATAACATCACACCAGCACATTTATAAATTGACGGAGCAAAAAAATACCTTGTTCGTCTGCATTAGCCCACAATCATTACAAAGAGTCCTTAGACCAGATGAGCCTATACCCATGACTGGTGTAGACTTCTCACTGATTCCACAGTGCTGACAACTGCATGGGMTTTTCGGAAGAGTAGGCTACATTAGAGATACTTATAAAACAGTTGAATAGATTATAGCATATGAACATACAACTATCTATAGCTACAATTAAAGCATTTAATTATATACCCCCTTCTCCTCACAAAAAAAAATTTATTTCAGACGTAAACACATTCTAGTGGGGGTGTTCCATCATTAGGATCCCAATTTGCAGCAGCCAATTTATACAGATCCTTCAATGATACAAATTGGCCATTCTTGTGCTGCATCATACTATGATATTACCAATGCTCATCACTTAGCATAGCATCAAACAAAAATATATGCATCAACAAAGATCTATAAATTGACAACAAAGCAAAAGCACCAAATGAAGTTCAAAAAAATTATCATTTAGACTTTAGAATTCTTCTATTCTACCCACAACCATAAGTTCCCAGTTGGAAATGTAAATACTCTAACAAAAAAAAAGATTACAAGGTCAAAAAAAGAGGCAAATTTTCAATTTAAATAAACCCAGGAAAAAAATCTCTTTTCCAAGAAATTCAATCAAATAGTCAAGTAAACCAGTAAAAAATGCAATTGAATTCACATGAATAAGATTAAGACAGTAGCCCATCAATTCATACCAATAACGCAATCTCCAATCAAACAAAACCCCTAAAATTAAAATCAATTCTCCTTAAGCTGGTGAACCACCCCTTGGGGTCCCATTGGTCGCAAACTTTGAGGCCATGACAACCGAAATGTGAAAACACACTAAAAAAAATAAAAAAGGAAACCAAAATTGTGATTTTTTTTTAGTGAATGAAGAAGAAGCACAAAAGATGGAAAATTTCATCCCCAAACTGAACTACCACATCAATTCATCATCTCCTCTTTCCTCAACTCTGCAAACTATACAATACCCAAAAGATTGAAAATTTAGAAGGAAAATAAATCAAACCAAAATAAAATTAAAAAAAAACTCTTCTTACTGTCTCCTACCTTCAAACTCTCTTTTTTTTCCAAAGGGACTAACTCAGATTTAGAAATGGAGGTTCCCAAATACATTTATCATCTCAACTAAAACCAATCACGCAAAACTCAAAAAATTCAACCAATCCAATTTTGTTATCAAAACCCTTCAGTACTCACCAAATTGAAACCTTAACCAAGATTCCTAATAAAATCCGAAAACCCTATTGGAAATTCGATCAAATCGAAACCCCTAAAAATGCAACCCAATTTTTGAATAACCCCTAAATTCGAAACCCTAAAATTCATTTTTTATGTCTAATAATAACCCCAAAAACAACAATCAAAGCACACCAGCTTCAATAAAAAAGAACCTAAGCATACAATAAACTACCCTCATGCCATAACCAGTCCCACTGCTCATAATCCACGATGCAGCATCCCATCTCGAATAACCAAGGTGGGTTCATGGTTCGCAGAGTAATTCCCGTGAGGAAAACCGATACACACCCTGGATTACAATTTCCCGTGAAAGAACGACAGACAAACGCAAGATGAGAGGAGAAAAAACATGGAGAAAGGTGCCATAAGCAAACCAAATGAGAGGATGAGGAAGATAGTAGGTGGAAGTGTTGAATGAATGAACGAATCATGAGGTGGAAGAGTTGAATGAAGCTGATTACAAAATAAAAAAAGGGAATAGTAGTAATGGTAGGTTGTAAATAACAAAGTATAGCATGGGCAATATCGTAATTAACATTTGGACCAAACATAAAACTCCCACGTTTATGATGGATGGGATGGGATATTTATATTTATATATATATATATATATATAGGATCCAATGAGAAGAACCCTTAAAATGAAAAACGTGAGAAACAATCTTGATCGTTGATTTTTGAGATGAACGACCAARGTGTGCATAAGTTTAWTAGTAAACTAGATAATACCCGAACAAATGCTCGGATTTTCAATTTAAGTAGTTGTAATTAAAAAATCATTGAGTTTAAGTCATATCTTTAGCCAGCTTAATTCAAATGGTACTTTAGTTCAGTCAATTCTTTAGTTAAATTCAGCTCACTTCATCAACTTAAGTTAATTTAGTTCAGTTAGCTGCTTCAACTCACTTTCTATTTCAGTACTTAGCTAGGTCAGCTTACTCAGCTCTATTATTTAGTTCAATTGAATTGAGTTAAACCACTTCAATTTAACTAACTTCAGTTGCTTACCCAACTTCATTCACTCAAAATTGATTTAGTTTACTTCATCCTAAAAGAACGTGGTTTTACCACTTAGTAACAAAACTATTAATTAAAATTTGAAAATTGATAAACAATCAATTAATTTAATTTATTTAGTTTTAAAACATGGAGTTAAAAATCATTTGAATCATATGATTAGAAATGTCAACAATGAAATAAGTGTATCTAGGAAATTGCTAATGAAATAATGTTAATGTAAAAATAAAAATAAAAAAGTCAATAAGTTTTGGAGGGAAATTAAATAAGGTTTTAGAGGAAAAATATGTTAGTGGGGATTGTTTTGTATAGATATATAGATGTGCGTTTTGTAGTGTGCATATATTTTTGGTTTTTGTATATTCACATGAAAATTCGTGCACATTTATATACAAAAATTGCACATTCAACTTTTTCATGAAATAAATCTTGACTATCGATTCAAAATCCACGATTAGAATTCTTCTCAGTTGTCACCTTCTCATTTTGAGGTATCTTCTCATTGATCTACATATATATAGGGATAATCCAATCTTTTTACGTAGTTACTCAGCTTTTTTTTGTTTTATCCTTTTGTTTATATAATTTAGATTTTGTTTGAGAGTAAAAAAGTCGACAGAAAAGTTATCGACTAAACTTGGTTTTTACTTTATAATATATAGATATAGTTCTATTATTTAATAAAGATTAAATAAAAATATTCTAAAAACCTAGATCATAAAAATTACTCAAAATTAAAAAGAATTTATTAAAGAAATAAAATAAATACCATAGTACTTATTATTCAAACATGAATAAATATCTTCGATATTCCTAAAATTAGATCAACAATTAAAAAAATAAAAAGTATATTTTACTAGGTAATATATTATTGGTTTTCTCATCAGTATCCCCTTGGGTTTTGGACTTTCTAAGTTTATCCATGTATTTGAAACACTCCAGTTGTACCCCTAAATTTGAGAATGTTTCATGCACTAACCTTTGACTAATCCCCTTAACCCCATGGTTACTTTAATTATATTTATTTGATTTAAAAAAAAGGAAAAACCCTTCGAATCTCCCACGAAACTTCGATCAGTTAACTTCAAAGACCCTTTATTTCATTCGATCTCTTTTAATCATAAAAAAAACCTAAAATCTAGTTATTTTGTCAAATTTTTTTGTCTGCGATTTTGCTGTTTGTTTCTGGAATTGGACAAGGTCAGAGTAATTGGGATTGTTTGCATTAAGGTAATCACTGTTGATTCCATTGAATTTTTGCTGCTTGTCTTTCATTGACATTTTGTCTGCTTGTTTCTTCTAATTTTGTCTTATTGTCTTTTGTTTTGCTTCTAATCACTGTATATTAATTTGTTGTATTGTCTGCTTGTTTTGAATTCTGTATTTCGTTTGTATAATTTTTTGAAAGCATGTGTAGTATTTGTCGTTTGTGTCTTTTATATTCCATTGTTGTCAATGTGTTTATTTTCTTTGAATTGTGTTTTTAATTTTTGGTTTAATTATTTGTTGTGCCATTGTCGTTGTGTCTTCTAATATTCCATATGCATATTCCTTGCGTTCCAGTATGCCATTCTTTAGATATTTGTTGAAGCATGTCTATATTCAGTTTGTCGTGTGTATATCATGCTTTGTTTGTGTTTTACCATTTTAGTTTGTTATAAGGGTTAATTTTTGGTTTAGGCATTGATCATCCCTTGATGATGTTTGGCGAAAGGTCATAGAAGGTATTGCGCTAGACATTTATGTAAAACTTAAAAAAAGTATCTGGTAATGTTGATGCAAAGAATGTTTTGGAGTGTCAATAACTCCGTTCTCAGCTTAGCTCTTTAAGAAACTCTTGTTCAACTACAACATATGCTGTTTGGGTGCTGTTAAGTGGTTTAAGGTGTAGGAATCATTGGACAACATGGAACATGGAAGTTTGATCCTCCTTTCACAGTGATGAGAACATAATAATTTGTGGAAGTTTTAATAGCCCATTGGTGTTGACATGGTGATCCTGTGTTGACATTGCTGAAGGTTAGTTTTTCACTTAGGTGTATTAGTTTCATATAGTTACATTTGAGTTTGTTTTAATAACTTGCTTTATTGATATTATATTTGGTTGAATATATAGGTGTTAGAAGGATAGCCATGGTTAGGCATGCCACAAGGCAACACTTTGGTGAGCAATGGCCAATGAGGGGATTTGCAAATGTTGTGATGTCAAATGAGAAAATTGACTAAGGATCAAGGATGTGTCAAGCATTCCATCCGGAAGGGGTGCTTACGAGATCATGATGGCAAAGCTAGGCTGCTTTTTCATTGACCGAGAGGACTTGTGCATGTGGCAGATGCAAATAACAGGCATCCTTGCAGCATGGGATAAAGCAATCTAAACATGGAAGAGCACTTTGAGGTATGTAAGTGATGGTATTCTGTTCGAGAGTACAACTTGCATACATGGCGATAAGCACCTGTACCTGACAAAGACAATGGCTTGAAGTGGCTGATGCACCTGTTCTCCTCCCCTCAAATGAAGAGAAGTTGTAGGAAGGCCCTCGAGGAATAGAAGGAGAGAGGAAGGTGAGCAGCAGAAGAGAAAAAGAAGCACTATGTGAACTGCAGTATATGCAAGTCGGCTGGCATAATGCTACAACATGCAAGGAGGTCTAACAGCCAAAGAGGTGCAGAAAACAAGGCAAACAGCAACAAAAAAACAAGGCGCTAGAAATTAAATGAACATGAAATCTGACCTGCTGCATCGATGTAATTGATATGCTGATTTAGTGGAACAGAAGACCAATTTGATGAACCAATTAAGATATGAAGAAGGTGAAGCTCAACACAATAAACGCAAAGAGAGGAACTTGGGAGAAGGAAGGCAAGCACAAAGAGCTGACAGTGTAAGATGTATTTAATTGAGGCTATGTTGAATGGATCTCAACTCAATGCACTCAAGAATGATTGAAAATGTTTTAGAGTACTATATTTAATAAGATCTAAGTTTAAGAATTGGTATCTTTTGGTGGTTTGTACTGTAGCCATTCCCAGTTTTGGTATTTAAATTATTGTAATTGGTTTGAAATTGGTTTTGGTACTGTCAGTTTAAGCAACCAAGTACTGTAATTGGTTTGTTTTGGTGGATTGACCAATAATAGTTATAATTGGTACAATACCTTATTTTGTTACTATGCTTGAATTCAGATTACTCAAGTCAGATTGTTAAATGCTTATGACAGATTGGTCAAGACAGATTATAATTTGCATACTGCAGTATATGCAAGTCAGTTTAATTCATATGCTTATTGCACTATATGCAAGTCAGATTCTGCAGTACCAAAAATTGCTTGTAACCATATATRCAGCTGTAAATTGCTTGTAAATTGCAGTATAYGCAAGTCATTTTTAATCATATGCTTGTAACCAAATATGCAGTTGTAAATTGCAGTAAATAACCAAATATGCAGCTTAATTCATACAAAAATTGCAGTTGTAAATTACAGCAAACACAAAAATTGCAGGAAGCACTGCACAAATGAAACACAAAAATTCTTATGGTACGTTTTCTCAAGTGTTCGGGTGAAGTTCTTATGGTTTTGATAAAGATAACAAAGGTTTTTGAAGCTTTGAGGGAAGTATGAAGCAAGTTTGAAGCTTTGAAAGAAGTTTAAGCAAGTTTGAAGCAAAGGCAAAAACCCTTGACTCACGCATAAAACCCTTGAGTCACGCATTTGGCTCTGACTGAAATGCGTGAGTCACGCATATCAGATGCGTGACCCAAGGGTTTTCGTCAGTTTTCAAGTTTAGCTCCCATGCTTGAGTCACGCATCTCATATGCGTGGGTCACGCATTCCTGGCCGACTTGCTCTGTTTTTAGATGACTTTGGGGAGCTGCATGGATCGACTTGCTATCTCTTTTAGCGGTGCTTTTTCTTCTTGTGTTGGATATATTAGRACATTTTTGGGAGAAAAAGAAACATCATCATCAATCTACTCTTAAATCTTTCTTTTTAGTTCTTGTAATCAAACTATTATTATTATTATGGAATCAATGAAGTTGATTGTTCTATCACTTGTTATGGAAGCTTAAATTTGTTCTTGGGTTTTGTTGATTCTTGCTCCAAAAACTCAATGTAAGTAATCTTTTCTGCTTTTTCCTTTTTTTTAAATCAATAATAATAATAATAATTAAAAGGTTAACCATGGGTTAAGGGGGATTAGTCAAAGGTTAGTGCATGTAAACATTCTCAAATTTAGGGGTACAACTGGGAGTCTGGGAGTGTTTCAAATACGTGGATACAACTTAGAAAGTCCAATACCTCAGGGGTATTATTGAGAAAAACCCTATATTATTTAATGTATCCATGTTTCACATCGGGAATTAATGTTGTACTCCCTCCGATTCTTTTCACTTGCACCATTTCATTTTGCACANACTTTTTTCATGAAATAAATCTTGACTATCGATTCAAAATCCAACGATTAAGATTACTTCTCAGTTCTCACCCTTCTCATTTTGAKGTATCTTCTCATTGGATCCTAACCCTATATATAAGGATATCATCCAATCTTTTTACGTAAGTTACCTAGYTTTTTTTTGTTTTTATCCTTTTGTTATATAATTTAGATTTTGTTTGAGAGTAAAAAAAGTCGACACAAAAGTTATCGACTAAACTTGGGTTTTTACTTTATAATATAACATAGATCATAGATCTTATTATTAATAAAAGATTAAATAAAAATATTCTAAAAACAACTAGATCCTAAAAATTACATCAACAATTAAAAAAGAATTTATTAAAAGAAATAAAATAAATACCATAGTATCTTATTATTCAAACATGATAATAACTACTCCGCATATCCTAAAAATTAGATCAACAATTAAAAAATAAAAAGTATATTTTTACTAARGACTAATWTATTATTGGGTTTTTCTCAGTAATACCCCTGAGGTATTGGACTTTCTAAGTTGTATCCATGTATTTGAAACACTCCCAGTTGTACCCCTAAATTTGAGAATGTTTACATGCACTAACCTTTAATTGACTAATCCCCCTTAACCCATGGTTAACCTTTTAATTATTATTATTATTGATTTAAAAAAAAAAAGGAAAAAAAACCCTTCGAATTCCCCACGAAATTCGATCAGTTACACTTCAAAGACCCCTCTATTTCATTCGATCTCTTTTAATCATAAAAAAAAACCCTAAAATCTAGTTATTTGTCAATTTTTTGTCTGCGATTTTGCTGTTGTTTCTGGAATTGGACAAGGTCAGAGTAATTGGGATTGTTTGCATTAAGGTAATCACCGCTTGATTCCATTGAATTTTTGCTGCTTGTTTTCATTGTTTTTTGGCTGCTTGTTTTCATTGAATTTTTGTCTGCTTGTTTTGCTTCTAATTTTGTTTGTATTGTCATTTGTTTTGCTTCTAATCACTGTATATAATTTTGTTTGTATTGTCTGCTTGTTTCATTGAATTCTAGTATTGTCGTTTGTATAATTTCTTTGAAAAGCATGTGTAGTATTGTCGTTTGTGTCTTTTAATATTCCATTGTTGTCAATGTGTTTATTTTCTTTGAATTGTGTTTTTAATTTTGGGATTTAATTATTTGTTGAATGCCATTGTCGTTTGTGTCTTCTAATATTCCAGTATGCAATTSCTTGCGTTCCAGTATGCCATTCTTTAGAATTATTTGTTGAAGCATGTCTAATATTCCAGTATTGTCGTGTGTATATCATGCTTTGTTTGTGTTTTACCATTTTAGTTTAGTTTAAGGGTTAAATTTTTGGTTTAGGGCATTGATCCATCCCTTGATGATGTTTGGCCAAAGGTCCCTAGAAGGTATTGYGCTAGACATTTATGTAAAAACTTCAAAAAAGACTATCCTGGTATGTTGATGCATAAGATGTTTTGGAGTGTCACAAACTCATTCTCAGCTTACTCCTTTAAGAAAGCTCTTGTTCAACTACAATCATATGCTGGTTTGGGTGCTGTTAAGTGGTTTAAGGATGTAGGTCCATTGGAAACATGGACAAAATGGAAGTTTGATCCTACTCTTCACAGTGGATGAGAACACTAATAACTTTGTGGAAAGTTTTAATAGCACCATTGGTGTTGACAGGTGTTATCCTGTGTTGACATTGCTGAAGGTTAGTTTTTCAACTTAGGTGTATTAGTTTCATATAAGTTACATTTGAGTTTGCTTTTATAACTTTGCTTTTATTGATATTATATTTGGTTGAATATATAGGTGTTAAGGATAGCCATGGTTACGGCATGCCACAAGGCAACAACTTTGTGAGCAAATGGCCAAATGATGGGATTTGTCCAAATGTGTGATTCAAATGAGAAAATTGACTAAGGACTCAAGGATGTGTCAAGCATCCATCCGGAAGGGTGCTTACGAGATCCTGATGGCCAAGCTAGGCTGCCTTTTCATTGACCGAGAGGACTTGTGCATTTGGCAGAGGCAAATAACAGCATCCTTGCAACATGATCAAAGCAATCCTAACACATGGAAGAGACCCTTTGAGGTATGTAAGTGAATGGATTCTGTTGCGAGGTACAAACTTGCATACAATGGCAATATAGCACCGTACCTGACAAAGACCAATGGCTTGAAGTGCTGATGCACCTGTTCTCATCCCCCCTCAAATGAAGAGAAGTGTAGGAAGGCCTCGAGGAATAGAAGGAGAGAGGAAGGTGAGCAGCAGAGAGAAAAGAAGCACTACTGTGAACTGCAGTATATGCCAAGTCGGCTGGCCATAATCTACAACATGCAAAGGAGGTCTAACAGCCAAAGAGGTGCAGAACAAACAAGGCAAACGCCAAGCAAAAAAACAAGGCGTCTAAGAAGTTCAATGAACCACTGCACATCTGACCCTGCTGCCATTGCATTAATTGATATGCTGATTTGTGGAACAGAAGACCCAATTTGATGAACCACAATTAAGATATGAAGAAGAGTGAAGCATCAACCAACAAACAAGCAAAGAAGAGGAACTGTGGAGAAAGGAAGGCAAGCACAAGAGCGACAGTGTAGATAATGATTTAATTGAGGCTATGTTACTGGATCTCAACCTCAATGCACTCAAGAATGATGAAAATGTTTAGAGTACTATAATTTAATAAGATAAGTTAAGAATTGGTATGCTTTTGGTGGTTTGTTACTGTAAGCCATCCAGTTTTGGTACTTAATACTTGTAATTGTTTGAAATTGTTTTGGTACTGTCAGTTTAAGCAACCAAGTACTGTAATTGGTTTGTTTTGGTTGGATTGACCAATAATAGTTATAATGGTACAATACCTTATTTTGTTACTATGCTTGAATTCAGATTACTCAGTCAGATTGTTAATGCTTAGACAGATTGGTCAAGACAGATTATAATTTTGCATACTGCAGTATATGCAAGTCAGTTTAATTCATATGCTTATTGCACTAATATGCAAGTCAGATTCTGCATACCAAATTGCTGTAACCATATATACAGCTGAATTGCTTGTAAATTGCAGTATACGCAATCATTTATCATAATGCTTGTAACCAAATGCAGTTGTAAATTGCAGTAAATAACCAAATATGCAGCTAATTCAACAAAAATTGGCAGAGTTGTATAAATTACAGCAAACACAAAAAATTGCAGTGAAGCACTGCACCAAAATGAAGCCAAAAATTCTTATGGTACGTTTTCTCAAGTGTTCGGGTGAAGTTTTATGGTTTTGATAAAGATAACAAAGGTTTTGAAGCTTTGAGGAAGTATGAAGCAAGTTTGAGCTTTGAAAGAAGTTTAAGCAGTTTGAAGCAAAGGCAAAACTTGACTCACGCATAAAACCCTTGAGTCACGCATTTGGCTCTGACGAAATGCGTGAGTCATGCATATCAGATGCATGACCAAGGGTTTTTGTCAGTTTTCAGGTTTTAGCCCCATGCGTGAGTCACGCATCTCATATGCGTGGTCACGCATTCCTGGTCGACTTGCTCTCTTTTTAGATGACTTTGGGGAGCGCATGGATCGACTTGCGATCTCTTTTAGCGGTGCTTTTTCTTCTTGTGTTGGATATAATTAGAACATTTTTGGGAGAAAAAGAAACATCATCATCAATCTACTCTTAAATCTTTCTTTTTAGTTCTTGTAATCAAACTATTATTATTATTATGGAATCAATGAAGCTGATTCTATCACTTGTTATGGAAGCTTAAATTTGTTCTTGGGTTTTGATTCTCGCTCCAAAACTCAATGTAAGTAATCTTTTCTGTTTTTCCTTTTTTTAAATCAATAATAATAATAATTAAAAGGTTAACCGTGGTTAAGGGATTAGTCAAAGGTTAGTGCATGTAAACATTTCTTCAAATTTAGGGTACAATGGGGAGTGTTTCAAATACGTGGATACAACTTAGAAAGTCCAATACCTCAGGGGTATTATTGAGAAAAACCTATATATTTAATGTATCCATGTTTCACATCGGGAATTAATGTTGTACTCCCTCCGATTTTTTCACTTGCACCATTTCATTTGCACAGTCTTCAAACATAACTTTGACTACTAATAACTTAAATTTGTATTGTTTAGAAAATATAAAAATTTGATATTAATAAAAGATGCATTAAGACGAAAACAAACAACATCTCACTTGACTATATATACATTATAAATTTGTCAAAAAAATTGGTCAAAATTTTATAACTTTGACTTAAAAAGTAAATGGTGCAAGTCAAAAGAATTGGAGTGAGTAGTATATTAGAATAAGAAGATTACCACTTAGATTAGCTGACAGTTGGTCCTCTCAAAATATTTCATTACTCGACGGAAGCAAGGCACCATTCGACGGACTGCGTCTTTGTGTCTGACTCTTCTGGTGTTGCGCTGCTGCTTTTTTGCATTGCTACTGCTGTGTGTTTGCTCGTTCCTAATATCATTCTTAGGGTTTCGCTTTGTTTTAGGTATTCTTCTTCTCTCTCCTCTTCTTCCCCAATTTTCTTTTGAATTTATAGTTTTGTTCCAATTTCCCTTTTTTTTGTTTTGAATATTTTGCTTGAGTTTTGTGTGAATTTGTTTGAATTATAATGATTTTGTTCAATCTCTATTGTTTGGGAGGTATTATATTGTTGTTTGGTTTTGGGCAGAATTATTATGATTTTGGGGCTGAATTTGAAGACCAACAAATAAATACAGTATAATAATTAAAATGCACAAAGCATAACACACATTGAAATCAAGTAACCATATTGTTACAAACACACTGATATTTCCTAAGTGTGAAAGGCAAAGGAAAGAGAAAGCCAAGAACAATACCCCTGTTTTAGAGAAATATCAACTCCTTTTTTTGGATGGGAATATTAACTGATTTTGTAAATTACTATGTAAAAGTTTTTTTTTCCCCTCTTTTAAACCCCCTACTCCCATGGAAAATCTAATATATCTATAACTAAAGCAATCCCAGTAAACCTAATTTTTCCCTCCCAAACATTTTAGTTTATTTTTTTTACATTACATTTATTTCATGAGCAATTTCCTAGATACAGTTATTTCATTGTTGACATTTTATCATATTTGTGCAAATAATTATTTAACTCCATATATTTAAAAACAAAAAATTAAATTAATTTTGATTTGTTTATCATTTTTCAAATTTTAATTAATAGTTTTGTTACTAATTACGCGTAAGATTCGTTCTTTTATGTTGAAGTAAACTAAACTAAATTGAGTGAATTGAAGTTAGATGAAGTTAACTGAAGTTAAGTTAAATTGAAGTGGGCTGAATTCAGTTGAATTGAACTGAATTGAGCTTGAGTAAGCTGAACTGAGCCGAAGTGGCTGAAATAGAAGTGATCTGAATTGAACTGAAGTTGGATGAAGGGAGCTAAATTAAAAAAATTGACTAAACTGATGTACCATAAAATTAAGCCTAAAAGAATAGGGTTTAAGTCATATATTTCTTAATTACAATTACTTAAATTGAAAATTGAGCATTTCTCGGCGTATTATCTTAGTTAGTAGATACACCATGGTATAGTTTAATTTGCACCACCCATATTAATTGTATGTTTGTATGATTAAACCAAATTAATGTGCCTTTGTAACATTTATCTCCCATTTTTTAAGCATCATAGTTAGGTTGATTATTTTCTCTGTCTATATTAATTATAGAAATATTTAATACTTTTTAAATTTCAAATTTCTAAATAAAATACTCTTACTTGTCAATTATCAATGTTGTTTAGTAAAATCAGAGTCAACAAATACTCTTAYCAACATTACGTTGGTTTATCATCTGTTCATCAAATATCTCATCAATGTATGCAAAAACCGTGTTATTAAATATAGTAATAGATTTGTAATAGTGGGTATTATTTATTGTTTCTAAATAGGGTGCATAAAAGTTTTGACCGTTGTATATTGCATTGAAGATGCCTGGATTTTCTGTGGCTAGTGCATGTAGAGCACCTTCAGCTTCCATTATCAATCGTTCCGGGCTGTGTCATACTTTTTGTTCCCAGAAATCGTGTGTTCAATCGGTATTTGACCCTTCCTTTTACAACATTATCTTTTATTGCAAACGATTTTCAATTTTTTATGATATCTTTATAGGTTGGAGTAGTCTCTGTTAAAATTGGTTCGTTATCTTTGAAATCAAGCTCRAAGTCGATTAAAGCTATGGCTGTGTCAGAATCTGCCTCAGTGTCGCAGTTAGAGGCTTCCCTTGTAGGTTAGTGGTTTTTGACGAAACCATAATAAATGTTGTTACTTCAATTCTTTGATTTTACTTTCATGGAGGACGTTATTTTTTTTCATATTGGATGTGCTGCATTATTTTTAATGTTAATACTTGGTTTTTAAGGTACAAGGACCAAGCAGGCGCTGATTTCATTGTCGGATAAGAGTGATTTAGCTTTGCTCGGAAATGGGTTACAGAGCTTAGGGTCAGTTTTTCATTGCATTCTTATTATTTCTTTTTCTTGCTTTCAATGATTGTTGTTGGTTTCTCTTATTTAATAATGAGTTTGAGTGATGAAATAGTCGCTGATCACAATGGTCTTTGGGAACTATTGGACTGCTAGACATTGATGTTTTCACTAATACTCATGCAATGGCACATAATGTGTAGTGCAATGTTGCATTCTGTTTTCCATGTTACTGAGTCATTCAAAGTGTTGGACTTGAATAGGGGTGTCCATAATTGTTGCATCTTGTTTCATTGCATTGCATGAAGTATCTCCATAGCTAGCTGTTTAATCGATTTCTATACCTTAGGAGATCTCCAGCCAATGTCTCAAAGTTTGGTTTTGAGTTCTTTTTTCCCTTTGATTTTGTTTCAATTATAGTTTGTCGAGTCACTTGATAGATGATAGTTTGAGAAAGGTTGCTACCCGTCTTGATTTTTTCATGTTCTCTCTGTGTCTAGATTCACAATTGTTTCAACTGGAGGAACTGCAACTGCTTTGGAAAATGTTGGTGTTCCTGTGACTAAAGTGGAGCAGCTAACTAGCTTTCCTGAAATGGTGAGTTTCAAATGTTAAAGTAATATCTTTACCTATCTGTAACATTAGACATGCGAACTTGAATGGCAAAAACGCGTTGACTTACTTCATGATTAGATACTACCTTTGACGGGTTTTATTTCACTTGGATTATCATAGTAACTTTCTTATGTGTAATAGAAGTAATTTCATTAATTTACAAATGCAAATTTACATCAATTAGGACAGGCGAAGTAGACTTAAATTCTAAGAATAKATACTTTAACTACGAGTCTACGAATGCTTATTATGCTGAGCTGATGAAATAAATATTAGAGAAGGCAGAACAATTCTGTAAAATAAACCAAACAAGGTATTGTGTGGAGCATGAAAAATGTATCTTCCATCTCTTTCAAGCCTGTACCAAACCTGACAGAAGATACCCGTGAAATAAACTTAAGATGTCTGCTATAGGGAGCTTCAATTATATATCCTACATTTCTTTGATGACTCAATATTTTTACTTGGGAAAAATCTTACATATTGGGAATCATCGATGTCTTAAAAGTTCCTTAATTTTTCTTATGACATCTTGAAATGAATATAACATAGAAGTTACCTTTTGTTCATTTTTAATGTTATTATCAGAAAATGGAAAAAGGAGTACTTTCCTATTCTTCTAACTTTATCCAAGCTGTTTGTTTTCAGACCACCCTAAACTGTGGTATTTGAATGAAACTTAATAGTTCTATTTGTTTATCAGTTTATGTACATGTTTGTACTAGAAATGTCTGTTAAAAATTAGAAAAATGATTTGTTGAGCGTACTAAATAAAATGACATGTGATCTATTTGGACAAATTTTGTCTAGGAATACATAGTATTTTATTTCGGGTTTTCAATCAATTTAAAGCTTACCATGCATTTCAATTATTCAAGGAAGGGGGTAAATTCTCTCAATTCCTTGTTTGCTGAAAAGATATGTCCACCACATGCTGAGGGTGGCAAAGAGGGTAAAACTGGTATGAAAATGTTCTGGTGTGATAGATCAAATGAAGCATTGATTCATCTTCCTTTGCAGCTTGATGGTCGTGTAAAAACTTTGCATCCTTGCATACATGGCGGTATCCTTGCTAGAAGAGACATTAAGCACCACATGGATGCTTTAAATGAACATGGAATTGGTCAGTCATATACACTCTAGGTTGATCACAGACTATTTTTATTTTTATAATATGTTTTTGTCAATGATGTAGTTTTATACAATTTCTACAGGAACCTTTGATGTTGTGGTCGTAAATTTATACCCCTTTTATGATAAAGTAACTTCAGCTGCAGGAGTCCTTTTTGAGGAAGGAATTGAGAATATTGACATAGGTGGGCCTACTATGATCAGAGCTGCTGCTAAGGTAATTTCCCTCCTTGGATAACATCATTTTTTTGGATGTTTTGTCACATACCTTATACTTAAACCATAATTTTTTCAAAACATTATTGGGAGGCAGTGGGAATTGGGATCAGATGCCACAAGAGTCATGTCCATCAAACTCTCTATAATTCCAAGTCTTCAWTTCCTTATCCTACTCGTCTAAGCCCTTTTAACCCTAAATTCTTAAAATAAGAGAAAAATGATTTTACACCCTCTGGTATTCATCCATGTTATGTATGTAATAGCTGACTAGCTGAGAGCTTTTGTTGAGATGTTTTGATATGCCTTTCCATCTTTGTCTCTTCCATTTCCYTTTTAAAGTTCTCCGAATTTTGCTCAAATAATGGATATTGTTAGTGTTGATTTAATGATTTTATATTGTTAACCTAAAAATGCTGTGATTAAACAACTCTAAGCACCCTTATGAGTGAAGGGATAGGATCGAATCCTACCACAAGGATAGGAGATATCAGTATATCACCAATATCATCTCGCGTAAGTAAAGCTAATTCAAAGCGACGTATAAGGAAAGTTCTAAACTAAAATGCAATTGAAAAAGAAATCAAGTGGACTGAATATGAGTTTTGGGTGCAACACAATGATATCATTAAGAATAACCAATAAGAACAAACCAAAGGGAACATACCCTTTGAAGAGAACAGCAAAGGCTTCCTAAGACAGATTTAAATTGTTKTATAGAGAGTCTTAAGGGTAATCTTTTGGTTAGGGGTCTAAGACATTTGATGTAGCCTAAGGAAGGTGCAGTGATCCACTATTATCATGAAGTTCAATGAAACAAGATCAAATATTAAACACAGCTGTTGTTATCTTAGAAGATAAATCAGTTTCATCAAATTCAATTAATCAAGATCAAATATGAAACATGGGAGTTAGCTTTGAAGATAAAGAAAACTTAGCTAGTAGGCTACGCAATAAAGATGGTGTGCTTGGTCAAACCATACAGTTGCCTGAGTAAATCCAAAAGATCACAACTGGCAACTTGGTCAAGCGAGCATTATAATGAAACARTCACTTTTTGTTTGGGTCCCTAGGTTGGTGAGGGCATTTGCTTGACTTAAATGCTGACTGACTGATGAGCTCACTGCCTCCACTCGCTGTTTGGGTGTAGGCTTGACCTGTTAACCTGTAGCTTGATTTTCTAGCTCTCCACTCTGAAATGCTCCTTAGCCTTTGATGGACTTCCAATGTGTCTTCAAACCTTTTTTTTTTTTCGTTTTTTTTGTGGTTTGATTTTCGTTTTGGGGTGATTTCGTTTTTTGGGTTTGATTTTCGTTTTTTTGTGTTTGATTTTCGTTTTTTGGGGTTTACATGTTGCAAACTTGCAATAGTGGTAAGTAGTAAAAAAAATGCTGTGCACAGCTAGCACTTGATAAAGATAACATTATCACATTATCAGTATAATTGAAAATTAACCATAGCCATACAAATTCCACGCGCTTCAGAAAAATGCGTGGCACAGACAGCAACATTTCGTTGACATTCTCTGTAAATAAGAGAAC